>LNAC01000102.1:4363136-4387839 GCA_002007465.1 Ailurus styani | reverse complement strand
CACCCTCCCACCCCCCAATTCAGATTGCATTGTTAAGAAGATTGTCTCAAAAATACTTGACAATGCTAACAGTTTATTTTATTCCACTTTAATAATAAAAGGGGGTGTTTCAGGGTCACCTGGGTGGCTCAGCTGATTAAGCTGGGATAGAGCCCTGCATCAGGCTCCCTGCTTAGCAGGGAGTCTGCTTCTCCCTCCCTCTCTCCCTCTGTGTGCTCTCTGTCTCTCAAATAAATAAATCTTTAAAAAAAAAGAGGGTATTTCATATTTATACACATAAACTTTATTTAAAGGAATAGGATTAAACCCAAGTTATTTTGTTTTATACACATGGAGACAGAATTCATCTTGTTTCCACTGATAGTGAGAAAAGAGCTATAAATAGAAGAACTATTTTAATTGACACTTATTAAACATATTTATTAAATCTATACTTGCTTATTATCTATGTTTTCCCCAAATCTGTAAACTGACTCAGAAAATAATCACCCTGCCAATACACAAAATTGTGAGAGATAAAAAATGTTGCTTTAAGCTATTAGATTTCGAGGGGACTCATTACACAGCAAAACTATCTGATGCATACAGAGTCCTTGGTTGCTGGCAAAAAAATAAAATTAAAAAAAAGTGCTTCAGGGATTATGACATTAGTTAAGTCTTTATTTGTGTGTGTTTTTTTGTTTGTTTGTTTGTTTTTAAAGGGCAGAGTTTCTAAGTTTTTCCTTGGCTTTTTTTAATGGTTTAATACAATAAAAGAATGTTGTAAATTTTACTGAAGTTACAAAGTCGGTGAGCAAATCTTATTCCATTTCTTACTCTGTCTTCATTTCATCTCAGAGTAAGACCCAAATATAGGTCATGTGAGTCCCCTAAAGTAACCTGAGTAAAATCAGGTGTAATTCAGTATTAACTTCTCTCTTTTTTACAGTTACCATTTTTCTGATATTTTTAATTTGTAGCATATATAACAGGCAGGTTGAGACCAAAGGCCATAATTAATATCCACCTCTATCAGCAAACTCAAAATAGCAAAGCACTTAAATTCAGGGCCCTCTGATGTGCAAACATTTAAGAACATCATTTCTTTTTTCCTAATTGGAAGAAGGAAAAAAACTCTAAATCTTAATCAGTATACACACATGGGGACATTGGATTTTTTCTGTATTTTTGACATTAACAGTTTACCAAAAATACCTACAGTTTCCTCTGTATGTTCCTCTCAAGTGTTATCTTGATATTTTCTCCTTAAGAAACTTTGGGTAACACATTAATATATTATATGTGATTATGACATTATTGTGAAATGATGTTTTGCAATAATATGAATTCATTCTTTTGGTACACCAGCTATTAGATAATGGTCCACAGAAAGGAAATTTAACATCTTTTTTTTTTTAAAGATTTTTTATTTATTTATTTGACAGAGGGAGAGAGATCACAAGGAGGCAGAGAGGCAGGCAGAGAGAGAGAGGGGGAAGCAGGCTCCCCGCTGAGCAGGGAGCCCGATGCGGGCCTTGATCCCAGGACCCTGAGATCATGACCTGAGCCGAAGGCAGAGGCTTTAACCCACTGAGCCACCCAGGCGCCCACATCTTTTTTTTTTTTTTAAGATTTTATTTATTTATTTCACAGAGGGAGAGAGATCACAAGGAGGCAGAGAGGCAGGCAGACAGAGAGGGGGAAGCAGACTCCCCGCTGAGCAGGGAGCCCGATGAGGGCCTCGATCCCAGGACTCTGAGATCATGACCTGAGCCGAAAGCAGAGGCTTTTTAACCCACTGAGCCACCCAGGCGCCCGGAAATTTAACATCTTATCAATTCCTAATTATACTTGACTTCTGACCTTACTAATCATCCTTCTTGGGTGGTAACCCAAAACTACTGGCTAGCCAGATGACTTGAGATCCGATGTTGTATATGCAAGCTGGGATTTGGGGAGGAATTTGGGGGAGACTCTCAAGTACTAGAATGTGGCAACATGGCAACAAATTGCGAGTCTGATTCCTCCCAGGAGGGCTCCTTGGCTGTGGAGTAGGAAAGATGTACTTCCCAGAAAGTCAGTGCCTTCCTCCCAAGCAATATGTATGTTTATACTCTGCCAAACTCCCTGCAAGGGGACACTTGAGCTCTGAATTTTAAAAGTCTATTCTAGTAAATGAGACAAGATCACTTTGACAGATAGCCTTTAAGTTCATACACCAAAGACTAAGAGAGGAGAAGCTCAATTAGAGCAGGACTGCCTCTGCGAAGGAGGGCTGCTTCATCCACAGGAAGCTGAATACCAAATTACTACAGAAAACATTTCCTCTTGGATTTTGCATCAGTTTGACTGGCTTATGACCTGCTTCCCGTGGTCCGTGACTCCCTACTCCGCATGGGCTCTGCCTGAGAGGCAGTGAACAGGCTTAGGGCTGTGCTTTTTTTCTTTCCACTAGCTACTAAACCCCTGCTTTAATATATTGTTCACAGAGTGATTTATTCACCTGCAAAAATGTCCTAGACCTTTTAGAAAGAAGTAGGAATGCCTAGGTATTGTGTACTTTTAAGGTTCTCATGTTAATAAACTGCTTCGGTATTCAGTCTGTCATTATCACATTCAGAAATTAATCAGAGTCCTGATAAAACATCTGTTTTAAATAGGAAGTCCAATAAACTTCCTCTGTTGACTTGGACTTGTATTCCCTCTTTTGGATTCAGCTCAGCTAATTAAAAATACTTCTGCTAATCAGTTCTGTCATTTGCTTCAGGAAACTTTTGAACCAGATGATATACACTCTCTTGAGGTTTCTCAACCTTCTAATAGTTTATTTGCTTCCTTCCAAAACATTTCCCACTCCAGCATCAGCCCAAATCATCCCCTTACATCTCCAGGTTGTAGGAATTACCAATAATCAGTTATGACTGGTAACTACTTTTTTAGACAAGCTAATCCTTATCTCTCAAATAGTTTACTGTTTCCAGATACAACAACTAACTATCCCACATATGACATTAACTATAAATAGAAACTCAACGGTGGAAAAATAGTTAAATATTTGAATCAAGAATGCTTAGGATCTACTCTTTTGGACACATATGCTAAATGCCCAGGGTTGATCTCAGTCTATGGCTAGCCACAGAATCGCATGGAAAGTAACATTGTATGTGGAAGTTGGGAAGGGGAAGGGCCTTGTGCTTTTTAGATAAGGACAACAATATTCATCAAAGTACTGTTATGAAAAATTTGACACATACAGTTTCTATGTAGATACCTTAATATCTCAAAATCCTTTGGCAGTATTATTTTGGCAAAGTGTGTGGGGGTATTTTAGTCTATATATGAATACATACTTTGCTCACCTGAAGTTGTTTCATCATCTAAATAACAAATAATATACAGAAAACTTGGCGTCATCATTACTAAGATGGTTAGACAACACTAAGCCTTGGGATTTTCTTGTTTTGTTCCTGGTCTTTTGTTTTCATCTTTAATAATAGAGATAATTATTTTCTTGACCTCTAAGGTCCGGTTCAGCTGTTACCAGCCCTTGATTTTGCAATTCTGACCATCATACATACATAACATTAGCACAGGTAAAGAGGCCAAAATTACATTTACCAGATAAGCTATTATTTACTAGTTCTTAGGGAACGTGTTATGATAGAATGTTTTAAGTTGCTTGCTTAATAGTGAAGCCTATCATCTGCCTATAAGGAGGAATGCCAGAATCATAAAAGGTTACAGCTAAATGCTAAACCATAAGCCAAAGTAAGGCAATTTGCCAAAGGTCACACAGTCTTACTCTGGTCTCCTGGTTTTCAATTCCAGCTCAGGTATCTAGTCCATTGTTCATTAATCTCTGGATGTTCACCTTACTATTCTATCTTAAATCTGAGTCCTGCTTATTGATGGTATGGTTTTTTAAAATTATTANGGATGTTCACCTTACTATTCTATCTTAAATCTGAGTCCTGCTTATTGATGGTATGGTTTTTTTAAATTATTATTATTTATTTAAAGATTTTATTTATTTATTTATTTATTTATTTATTTATTTATTTATTTATTTATTTATTTATTTATTTGACAGAGATTGAGAGGGCAAGAGAGGGAACACAAGCAGGGAGAGTGGGAGAGGGAGAAGCAGACTCTCCGCTGAGCAGGAAGCCCAATGCGGGACTCGATCCCAGGACCCTGGGATGATCCAAGCCAAAGGCAGATGCCCAATGACTGAGCCACCCAGGCACCCCTGTTGTTTGTTTTTTTCAAACAAGAGCTTCTCCTGACCTATTTTTCTTTTCTTTTTTTTTTATTTATTTTTATTTTTTTAAAGATTTTATTTATTCATTTGACACAGAGAGAGAGATTACAAGCAGGCAGAGAGACAGGGAGAGGAGGAAGCAGGCTCCCTGCTGAGCAGAGAGCCCGATGCGGGCCTCGATCCCAGGACGCTGAGATCATGACCTGAGCCGAAAGCAGAGGCTTTAACCCACTGAGCCACCCAGGCGCCCCTGACCTATTTTTCTTAAAGATTTTATTTATTTGAGAAAGAGAGCATGCACGTGTGAGCAGGATGGCGGGGTGCAGAGGCAAAGAATTTCAAGCAGACTGCACTGAGCATGGAGTTCGATGCAGGGCTCATTCCCACCAGCCTGAGATCACGACTTGAGCCAAAACCAGCAGTCGGACATGTAACTAACTGAGCCACCCAGGTGCCCCCTGACCTATTTTAGAAGGTCCTTCAAAAACTTGAAGAGACTGACAAATCACTTGAAAATTTCTCTTTCAGAAGTGCCTTTCATGTTCCTCTGGGGGAGTTAGAGAGGGTGACGAAAGAGCATTTCATAATTCATTCAAGTGTGTTTGTATGTCACAGAAAGCTCTCAGCCCCCCCTTAGTTTTCCACATGTGTGATGGCTTCAGAGATGACAACACCTCAGTCCAGGATCCCTGGCTGTTCTGCACAAATTATGGACCTATGAAACCTCTGATGGGAAAGACAAAACTTACACTATCCAGAAAGGCGGTACATGAATTTTCTCTAATTTTACCATCTCTTTATTTCCATGTTTCCACACATGATTTGTCAGGACCCCCCACATCATTCTCATAGGTTTGAGTTGCAGACAAAGGGAGGAAGTGAGAAATGAGAACATTTCTTTCTTCTCCAGCTTCCAGCAATCCTGGTTTTCTTCCTCTACAGTAAGTACCAAGTTTTTTTCCAGCAGCAGACAAAATTTAAACCCCAGGTTAGATTCTGAAATAATGGCTTGTCTAGTAGAAGCAAGGTTTTTTAAAAGAAATTTTGAACAGAGACAGAGACAACCACCGGATGGAAAAGTAGGGAGAAGGGACAAAGTGAACAAGTCAAGGAAAGGTGGCCTGGCCTGGTATGCAAGCCATTCAGTCCTCCTGGGGGGCAGGAGTCCAGGCAAGGAAAAGGGAAGGGGAGAGACGCTCAAAGAGCAGGGAGGGAGAGAGCCCAGTCACAGAGATCCTCCAGGGCCATATGGAGGAGTTGGCACTATGTTCTGTAGGTAATGAGGAACCTTTGAAAGGTATTGATAGAGGAGTGATTCGATCAACTTGAACTTTGGAAAACAAAATGAAAAGTGAATCTGAGTTTTGAGACTAAGATTATGAGACCAGTTAGGGGGCATATTAGAGTAATCCAGATGAGAAGTAATTAAAACCTCAATTCAGTCAGTAGCATGGGAAATGGAGATGTGGGTTCAGTGTTAGGGGGTTAGACTATGAGACTTGCTCAATGAATCAACTTCATGGGTGAGGGAGAAGGAGAAGCCTAAAATGGCTGCCAGACTTCTTGCTTGGGTGATTGGGTGGATCAGGATACCCCTGCTGAGATAGAGAATAGTAAGAGGAGGAGAAGACTTGAGGAGGGTTGGAGGAGGTGTTGAGAATTGCTTTAGACAAGTTAAGTTGCCGATACACAGTACAAAGTTGGATATGCATTTGGAGATAGAGGGTTGGTAGCCATCAACATATGGGTGATAATTGAATCCATAGGAGTGCATAAAATTACCAGAATGAGCATGTAGTTTAGGTAACTGGTAGAGATGAGAGGAACAGTGACCCTTAGATTGTATGCATAACGTAAGGAGTCAGCAAGGGAGACTGAGGTGGAGCAGTCAGAGAGGTCAAAGGAACACCAAAAGACATTAGATGTTGTAGTCACCCTTACCAGAGTCCCAAGGTTTACTATTCCAGGAAAAAAAAAAACTGACCTAAGCAGTTCTAGACCTAAGCATATGAATGGGCAGCAAAGACTGAATGCAAGGGAATAAAAATGTTTGCACATTTTACTATAAGATTCTCCATCTCACTTTCTTTGGTCTATTCCCAGAATACACATAGTCCACCCCAAGGAAGTTACTAAAGGACTTTTTTATTTAGAAGCTACTGGGAGATATATAGTTGACCCTTGATCAACATAAGTTTGAACTGTTCAGGTCCACTTATATATGGATTGTTTTCAATAAATACAGTATAGCACTATAAATGTATTTTATCTTCCTTGTGACTTTCTTAGTATTTTCTTGTCTCTAGCTTACTTTACTGTAAGAATATAATATCTAATACATATAACATATGAGGTATGTGTTAATTGACTGTTTCTGCAATTGGTAAGTCTTCCAGTCAACTGTAGGCTTTCAGTAGTTAAGTTTTGGGGGAGTCAAAAGTTACACTTCACTGGGGGTCAGCACCATAAACTCCCATGTTATTCAAGGGTCAAATGTACTTCAAGAGATAGATAGATACACAGACAGACAGGCATGTAAGTGAAAGAAGTAGAAGAGGAAATCCAGGAAACAGAGGATTCAACTTAGGCAAAAGAACAATAGGACAAGAGCCTTACCTGGCCTAGAGCATGACCAGTCCAGACTAAGTAGGGAAGCAGAGGGCTAACATAGGAAACTAAGGGCCTAAACTAAGAAAACCTCCAGATAAAAATATGAAACTGACATATTTAAGTGTTTGGAAAAATTACTGATAGGTGTTTGGCAGATCTATTAGGGCATTTGGAAAAAATAAAGATAGATACATAGAAAACCAGTAGATGAAAAATTAAAATAATTCTACTGAAGGGTGAAAAATGGTAAGAGGAAGGGAACACAAACATGTTATACTATTTGACTCAGCAGGAACAATCTTTTTTTTTTAAGATTTTATTTTTAAGTAATCTCTGTGGCTCAAACCCACAACCCTAAGATTAAGAGTCATGAGGTCCACCAACTGAGCCAGCCANGTAATCTCTGTGGCTCAAACCCACAACCCTAAGATTAAGAGTCATGAGGTCCACCAACTGAGTCAGCCCAACAGGGGCACCCCAACAGGGAACAATATTTAAATTTACACTGTAAACATATAAATATACAACCATATAAATGCTGACTGATGATTTATCGAAAAATTTGTGTTGTAATCATACTGGGAGGATGGGGAAAAGAGAAAGAGGGGACATACAAAGCACGAAATCCTCAACCATCAAAACATAATGGAAAGGGGTATGTGGGTGGCTCAGTTGGTTAAGTGTCTGCCTTCAGCTGAGGTCATAATCTTAAGATTCTGGGATTGAGCCCTGTGGATGGAGCGCTGGGTCAGACTCCCTGCTCTGCTTCTCCCAACCCCTCTGCCCCTCACCTCACCTCCTGCTCTCCCTCTCTCTATCTCTCTGTCTCAAATAAATAAATAAAATCTTAAAAAAAATAATGACTGATAAATAAAGAGTACAAGTATATTATTTAGAAATATATAGACAAATACCAGACAAAAGAGTTAAGGGTTAGGAATGATTTTCTCCAGGGAGTCAGACTGAGGGAAAAGAGGGGTGAGATCAGGAACAGCTGTTTTCATTTTCTTCTAGTGCTGGCTGATACTTTAACTCCATATATGAATGACTTTAATAAAAATTTAAAAAATAAGTTTAAGAATAAATGGAAATGTGGAAATAGAGGCAGAAAAGGTCGAGTGTTCTGTCCATGACTTAACTGGGCAGCACCTATAAAGGACAGCATAGCTGAGGGAGGAATTGTGCTCAAATGGAAGAATCCAGAGCATATTTATATCCTGTGTGCAAGTAGCAGATAAAAAGGAGAAATTGAAATAGCTGAGGATGGGGACATAACCAATCATGAGACCATGGAGGAGGAGGTAGGAGAGAAACACCGAACTTCATCTGGGATGGGGAAATTTTGGAATTGTATGTGCCTGTTTGCTGGGAAGCCCCCTCTGTGCCCATCTGGTTACCTCTTCCTTTCTCCGCCCTCCAGCCTCCCACATAAGTGCGTTCCTCTTATCTATCCCTGGGGCTTTTCTGATCACCAAAGTCTCATGCTTTCCTCAGTGTTCCAAAACTATGAGGGAATGAGAATTCAAATCTTCGTACATCTCATATTCTTGGACATGTTTTTACTTCCCTGAAGCTACACTCTTCCCACACTACACATCAAAGCCATTCCTTCTCTTCTTTCTTTTTTTTTTTTTAAAGATTTTATTTATTCATTTGACACAGAGAGAGATTACAAGTAGGCAGAGAGGCAGGCAGAGAGAGAGGAGAAAGCAGGCTCCCTGCTGAGCATGGAGCCCGATGCGGGCCTCGATCCCAGGACCCTGGGATCATGACCTGAGCCGAAGGCAGCGGCTTTAACCCACTGAGCCACCCAGGTGCCCATCTTCTCTTCTTTCTTGAAGACATTCGAGTAGGACATCTAGTAAGACCTACCCTTAATGAATCCACTAACATCTCTAGAGACTTACTAGCCACCCAATCGCTTGCCCACTGAAAACATAATAAGAATGCCAAAAGAAACTGAAGGACTGTTTAAACAAGTGACCCAGACAGGAAGGTCATTTTCAAGAAATGATAAACACCCTTAGGGTCATGTCCCACACAGGAACATTTCTCATACCACTCATGCTAAATGGCCACCATCACAGTGTGCTGAAGTAGCCAACCCATGAAAATTACTCTTTGGAGGGGAAGCCCAGGTCCTGCTCTGTAGCTGGGCAGATTGCGCCCTGCACATCCCCAGGGGGAGCCATCCCATTGGAATCTATGGAAATGGCATTCCCTCCCCTACCTCGGGTGGGATCTGAGGAGCGGTTGTCCACAGCAACCAGGTTGAGCCCTTCTACTACAGGATGCTGTGTTCCAGGACAGGGAAAAGACTCTAACCTTTTAATCCCATTCCCTCTTATAAAAGCACAGTAAACTGCATTGTGAAAACATCTTCACAAATAGAAGCTGGAATTAGAGTGCATTTAATCCTCCACTTCCTATCCCCAGTGGATTTCATTTCTAATATGTGGTTTAGAACAAAGCTATCCAATAAACGTAGAGTTAGCTCTAAAATTACAAAGAAAAACTGCCATGGCTGCTCTTTACCATTTCTGAAAAGTGACTATGTGTTGTTCTGCCAAGTTTTCTTAGTAGTTGTACTTTGTAGGTGGCTCTCTTCCAGCATCCAGATGTATAAACATCCTGTACACGCACTGTTCAGCCCCTCGGAGCACTCGCCCTGCAGATGGTATGGACTTCCAGGCAGAAATGACATAAGCATGGTGTGAGCAGGGAACAGCCAAAGACAGCAGCGGTGACAATAGATCATGATAAAAGTCACTGGAGAATGACAGGTGGAGTCAGAAGGAAGACAGTGGCTTGTTCTTTTGACACTGTTTGTTCACGTACAGTATGTTACACCCCAGCAACACTAAATACTCTCAATGCCAAGGAGGCATTTGAAATACAGTGAATGTCCTTGTTTTTCCAAGGGATGGATGTGTACTTTACAAAAAGGGAAAATTTCCTTTTAAAAATAGACAAGTCAGTATTAGAAATAGAAAGAGCTCTTATTTAAACTTGTTCAAAATCACATTTTATAAAACTTTTTTTCTCAGTCTCTCTCCTTCTACCTTGAAATCCCACTATCATGGCATGGCTCCTAGGGTTATTTAACATCTCTTAATACATATGCTGAGAACTGATGAGTGGCAGGCAATAGAGACCTGATGAAAAAGAATATGAATTATGCGAGGCATCCACCTCCATATACAATGGAAGTCCAGGTTCTACGAGAGATAGGAAATCCAGTGTGGAAAGAACTCAGGAAAGAGACTCTTTATCACAAAACTTGATGATTTGATGATAAAAGCTAAATCATACAATCTTAAAAAAAGAAAACCCTATCTTTCCCCAAATATCAAAGGCAGGGACTATCCAAATAATCTTGGAATCCTCACAATTCAGAAGTGGAAAAATAACAACCTGTAACTTTGTAGTTATTGTATTTTTATAAAGTTCACTCAATTGGCTTAAAAATTTTGACAAAGGTGCTGCCTACTTGAGACCTCAGATGCTAAGCTACGGGTTATTAGCCTTGAGCTCATTTGTGGTTATTTGACCAGAAAACACAATGTCCAATTTAGTAACATGGTTAATCTCACAAAGACACCTGGCATTTTACATTCACAGTTTCATGCTTATTAAAACATGCTTGAAATTAATGAGAATGATACAAATATAAGTAAAATAGAGAGGAATAATAATTCACTTCGCCACACTACACCACACCCCCCCCAAACACACACACGTTCATGAACTGGTTCTATATTTGCAAGTAAAGTCCACACCCAACTGAGGAAAATATTTGAATTCAAGTAAGCTATGCATGATGTCTTTTTTTTTCTTGGCATTAATGTATCACAATTACTTTCTTCTATTTTCTATCCATTACAACTTAACCTCTGTTGAGGTTGTAATGGATGGAAGGGCCATTTGGCAGCTCTATTCAAACGGCTCCACAATTTAAATCAATTGCACACTTGAATGGAGCATGAGTTTGACATTAATGGTTCTAAAATTATTGTCTATAAAATTCTGGGAATGTTTTGGAGATGGCCAAAACCCCTATAATACACACAGACGCACACAAATAAGTAAAACTCTGTTTTTAGGATTCCATATTTCATTTTCATTTTATTTCACATTCATATTATTTCCTGAAATCATCCCAGAGGTTTTTGTTTTTGCAAAACTGTAAAGGTCCAGGCCCTGTGATAGCTAGGAGATATTTTTTGTAGCACATGAAGCAAATTCGGGATTTAATGGAGGCAAATGACAACTGTTAAAGTATTTCCTATTTCATAATAGAATTTCTGAAAAATCAATTATTGTGGAACAAGGCCTATTAAATTTGATTTACAATTAGGAAATATGGGATCCGGCTTTGGAGAGGATGAGATCCAGCCCCCATATCTTACTGACATAAAGAGACCGAGGCTCAGGCCGGTTAACTGATAGGTCCACTTTCTAGAAGCAAAAATGGGACTAGAAGTCAGCCCTGCCTCAGGCCCAGCATCCTCAATGAAGCATAGTTCTGCTAGTTAGTTCTCTTCTCTAGCATCAAATTGCATTTACAATATAGGAAAGACACATGGCTATTAGTGGATTATTTTATAAACAAGGTATTTAAAACTGAAGTTAGTACACATAAAGAGTTGGCACAAGCAGACGAAGGTCCGTGTTCACGGCAGCAGCAGCATCTGCACAACATACCCCCTCTCAGCCACTGCCCTCAGCCCTTCCCCCCTCCAAGAGAGGTAGCGCTGCCGGCTGCAGATTTCTTCAGCTCTATTTTCATAGACTGAGTCTCAGCTCGAGGCTCGAATTTGGTCAGATTTCCTGCTCCTGGGGCTGCCACTACTGGCTTTCCTGCTTTCATACCTTTTGACATAGGAATGCGGGTGGGTGTAGGTCGCTGGGATGACCCATCTTGTCCTGACTGTAAGAGAGAAAATATAAAGACACAAGGGAGATATTGGTGAGTTTCCGCCTGGATTTGCCAGCAGTCTGAACATCATCAGTGGACAGAATGCCCATGGATGGCACCTCCCCCAGATAACATTGTTAGAAACTTGGGAGTTGGGATTTCATCCACTCTGATTGCCTCCTCTTCCCTGACCTGAAACATCTGCGCCAGACTTCCTTCTCTTCTTAAACCCCTGACCTACTTCCTCTACCCTTTCTGAAGTGACCTTCACTCCTATTTCACAGAGAAAATACAACCACCTGGCAGCAATTCAGGCAACTTTACTCCCACTGTTCCCCAGCTGATCTCTACTTTCTTTAGAGGAAGCAGCTCTCCCTTTGCCTCTTAATGATGCCAGACTCTTCTCATTTTTCCCATCACTGCTGGCCATACCCTTCTTCTTGAAGTTCTCCTAAAACTCTCTGGCTGTGACATGTTCTTAGTGGAGTCTCACACATTCGCCTCCTGTCTCTGATGACTCCTATCCAATCTCTTGTTGGCTCCTTGTCCTAGTTTGCCTTCCTTCTAAGTGTGGGTGTCACCATGCTCCCTTTTCAACTCTCTTTTTGTTTTCCACATTCACCCTAAGAATTGCCTCAGTTGTCACTCCATGTGTTGATGAGTCCCAGGACATTGAGGCTTCAGGGATCTTCTGGAATACACATGTATATTTCCAACTACTTGCCAGACATCACCACTGTCTCTCAAGCATCTCAAATATAAATGCCCCCAACATGACTTATCTTCTCCCCAAATAGTAGTCCCCCTGTGTTTCTCATCCTATCTACCCATACAGCTGTGCCAGAATCCCCAGAGCCACTCTCTACACGCAGGTTGTCATGAAATCTTTGATCCTATCTTCAATACATTCTGTTCTCATTTTCACTACCACAGTTCAAGCCTACCTCATCTCTAGCCTAAAAAATCGCAACAGTGTCCCCGCCCTCAGCCTCCATGCCCTCCAATTTATGCTTTAAACTATTTTATAGACATATGTTTCTAACACATAAATCATTCTTCTACCATCATTCTTCTGTCATTCTTCTACCATCAATGCCCTTTCAGTGGTTCCCTTTGTCTATTCTATGAGATTAAAGGTCAATTTGATAATAAGCTGTGCACCTCTCTTCAATATGTGACCCCAGTTTGCCTATTTTCTGCTCTTGCATTTTGTCTCTGTACCCACCAGCTGCAGCACAGTGGGAATGCTCACCATTTTCCAAATATGGCAGGCTCCTTCACATTGCCATACCTTTGCACAGACTGTTCTCTCTACATACTCCTTCTGTTTTCCTTCTCAAAAAAAATCTCTCCTTGTCTGTGCAAACTTCCTCCTCTGGGAGGCCTTCTCTGGGGGGGTTCCACTGCACACACCTCTATCAGAGAACCACTGGAGGGTAGGTTCCAATTGGGTAGGTTCCAATCCTGCCTCTCCTGCTAAGGTGGGAACTTCTAAGGGTCCTGTTTGCAGTCAGCACCAAACCCGGTGCCCAGAGTGTAGCTAAACACTTAATAAATGTTGAGTGAATAAATGCACAAATGAACTAGCCTCACTATTCAATTTCTAAGAGAGGTATCCTAAACTTTTTGTCATCCTTCACTTTATCGAATCCGATATATCTGAAGTAAGTGGGCCATCCTTTAGACCTTGTAAATCTTATTTGAAGTCTTACTTGTATATGGGGTTTAATCGGTAGTCAAAAAAGTTACTAAAGAAAGTAAAGCTATTTTGATCTGACCCTTAAATGGGAATAAGATGTTTCAGCAGAAAATCTGCTCTAAGTTACAACAACTTACACCTCCACCATCTTTTTATAAAAATCATTAGAGGTAACTATGCACACCAAACTATGCTCTATGTTGCTTAAAAAGCAGTATTATATTGAACAATTTGAGAATTGCGAGCAATTCTGAATGCTATTCAACACCTTTGGGCCAATAACAAAAAGCTTTACTAGCAAAGCAATTAGTAATTCACACTTTGAAGTCTGTCTTCAGCCTGTTGGTACACAGAAAATTTAAGTAAATTATATTGAGGGTATGGGGGGAAAAAACCACAGCTTCTATACTTAAATAATAAGCTTCCTGTCTTTAAGAGTATCAAATACATGCTGTAGAATTTGTTCAGAGTCTAAGAATCATAATTTCTAGTCTTCCGGTTTAAATTAAAATCTAAATAGTATACATTCTTCTATAATTTAATTTACCAATTTGTCCCAAATAAATGAAGACAATCACTAGAGGTATTTTTAAATTAGAACTTATTTTTAAGCTCTGGTTTTTATAATTCGGACACACTTTTTTTAATCATTCATTTAGCCTTCCAGTTGGTTATTAAATAAATATTTATCCAGGACTTGCTCTCTGCAAGATACTATTAATAAAATGTAGTGTTTAGACATATAAAGTCATTTGTTTTATACTTTTAAAATAGGTTTTAACAATGAATCTTGGATCACTGAAAAAATAAAATTAAATCAAAAATAATTTTAAAATAGGTTTTAATATTAAAATATTTTAATGTTATTTTTGGAATAAAATATGACTATGGCCATTCACAACCACATATTGAATATTTTAGGGTATAGAAATGTAAGCCAGGAGGTAGCTTTCACTCTTCCTGCATATTGACCATTTCTCTCAGTCTTCATTTTTAAAATTAATTAATTAATTAATCAACTTATTTATTTATTTATTTGACAGAGAGAGAGAGAGATACAGTGAGAGAGGGAACACAAGCAGGGGGAGTGGGAGAGGGAGAAGCAGGCTTCCCGCCTAGCAGGGAGCCCAATGCTGGGCTTGACCCCAGGACAGTGGGATCTTGACCTGAGCTGAAATCGGATGCTTAATGACTGAGCCACCCAAGCACCACTTAAAATTATTTTAAATATAAAAATTAAACTTTAAACCTAATTATTACCATATGCTAACATTATGAAGAGGTCATCTTTGCAAGAATTTTGGGGCCCCCATAATTTAAATGAAAAAAGAAAATTTCCCCCCAAATTAGTTCAATTTATTAAAACATTAGGCCATTTTGTATTTTCATATCTTTGGTGTAGCTTGTCCTCTAGGAAATACCTGCTAGTGGACTCAGAGCAAGAGGCATGTGCTTTTGTTTCATTTCGGGCCCTGGGTGATTCCCACAACTCACTTCGCCCTCCCTTAGCCTACACTTTGGAGTGTCTTCTACTCACCAGTGACTGGGTTCCTCGAGTAGATGAAGTTGTGACCGGTGTTATGGTGATAGTGCTCGTCACCTTGCTCGCACCAGGTCTTGACGAGAGATGGTTCCTAGGAGAGCGAAGGACAGTGCCAGTGGAAACTTCCTTTTCAGCTGTCACATTGACAGGTCGGACAGTAATGACTGGACTCGCTCCTTCAGCTGAAGTCCCAGGGGATCGTTTAAACTGAGAACCCAAATGAATGTGAATTTTATTGTCTTCCGTGGTTATGATATTGGCATTGGAGTTATATTTCCGTAGTGGAGTTGGAACAGTCTGTTTTTCTGGAGTGACTTTGAGGATAGTCCTTCCCATGGGCATTTCCTGGGATTCTGGAGAGACTCCCATCTCAGCTGGTGCTGCCGATGTAGACACTGTCATTATCTGAATGGGGGATGTGGGCCTGTCTGCAAACATACCTCTTCCACCTTCTGGGGTCTTCTCTCTAGAAAACGTAGTAATCGTGACTGGGGACATGGCTCGTTCTGTGCCGAGAGCAGCATCTCCACTTTTTGGCTTTTGAGACATAACATTTGGTGATGGAATAATGGTTATCCTTGGTTTCTGATTCCCTAAGGTAGGAATGACCGTGGTACTAGAAAAAAATTCTTCAGATGTCGGGCTGGTTATTTCCAAAGTTGCCGTACTATTCTCATGGTCTGGTGTCACTCGAATATGCAGAGGCTGGCCTTGCTTTGGCGAAAGGACCAGCTCTCCTGGGTGCCCTGGACTGGCATTTGTTCGAGGTCCTTTCTCGTGAGTGATTGGGGGCCCATTTTCCCTTTTTCTCATCCATGGAATCCAAGACTTTCTCATAGTAAGCTCATTTGCCGCTGGAGGATACCTGTCTAGAACAGAGGATCGTTCCATAGGTTTCTTCAATCCCACCTGTCGAAGGTTACTCATGATATGATTTTCTTCTTGGAAGGATTTCCGTATAAATACTGCTGGTGTTTCTTCCTCTGCTGCTTCACTGCTGACAGCATCCGTCTGCACTCCAGTTGACGTCACTGGAACATCCACCATTCTTCTTCCATTCACACTGGGTCTAAGAGCTCGGCTATACCGCTTAGAAAGCTCCAACTCTTTGGTCAGATTGAGGACCTCCTGCCCCATGTTTTTGTTCTTATTTTCTTCTTCCATAAACCTTTGTTGAAGGACAGAATAATCCACTTGCAGTTGAGAAAGCTGATCTTCTTTGTTCATTAATTCATGGATCTTCTCTTTAAGAGCTTGGACTTCGGCTTTTAGGTCTCGACTTTTAGCTTCTTCTAACCGAAACCTGTGTCTCAGCTCTGCTTCCTGACTCACCACCTCACCTTTCTCAATTGCCTTATTCTTGGCAATCTGGTGCTTTATCTCCTCTAGTTGCTGAGAGAGGAAATTGGCCTTGTCTTGTTCCGTTCTAAATTTCTGCTCCAGCTGATCATACTCATCTTCTGTCTTCATCAAATCCCCCTCAACCACCTCTAGCTGCTGGAGGCGTTTCTTCAGTCTCTCAATTTCCAGTGTCAGTTCCTTTATCTTGTTATCTTCTGGGCAGGTGAGCTCAGACCCTTTCCGAGCCCTTCCTCTTGTTATTTCTCTTTCCACTTCCTCTATCCCATCAAGTCTCTTCTTTAATAAGTCAACACTGCAGCTTAATTCAGAGGATTTTTCTTCTTCACTTTTCAGTTTACCTATTAACTCATCTCTTTCTTTCGTCAAATTGTATACCTTTTCCTCCATTTCAGATTTCAGTTTTAAAAGCTTCTTGCTTTCTTCAATTAGTTTTTCAGTTACATCCATAACCTTTCCTTGTTCCACCTTAAAATTTTTATTGAGTCCATCTACTTTTCTCTCCTCTTGCTTTATTTTTTCCATCATATTTTTCCTTTCATCAACCAGCATCACAGTAAATGACTTCAACTTTGTAAGATCATCTTTTAAACTTAATTCAGCCTTTTCCAATCGACTTTCAGAACATTCTAGTTCTTTAACTCGACTCTTGACCACCTCCAGTTCATTCAACAGGTCTTTGGTTAAGTTCTTCTCTTTCTCCAGATTTAAATGTAGCTGGCTGCACTCAGATTTACTCTTGCTAAATGCTTCCTCCAACTTCTCCAGTTCAGACATTCTCTTCTGTAATTTCTCCACTTCAAGTTTGAGCTCCCGGCTGTGGTGTTCCTCTTCTTGCAGCTTCTTCCGCAATTCCCGGCACTGGGATTCAGTTTTAGTGATCTCCTCATCTTTACCCTCCATTTCAAGCACACGTTTCCGGAGATTTTCCACTTCTGCCATCAGGCTGGAGTTGCCACATTCCCCTTTGGCAATTTTATCTCTTAATTCCTGAAGTTCTTCCTCTGCCTTTTGGAGGTTTTTGTTGGTCTCTTCCAGCTCCTCAATTCTCTGAGTTAAAGCAACCAGCTTCAGCCTAAGTTGCCTGTTGTGAGACTCTTGATTAGCCAACTTCGCATTCATCTCTTCATGCTCTTGGGAAAACCTTGAAGCCTTGTGCTCAAAATCCACTTCTAACTTGAGCAGTTTCTGCCTGTCTTCTTTGGATTTGGAAGTGATGGCTTTGAGCTTTTCTTCTTCTTCCCTCAGTTTCTGAGTAAGATCCTGTACTTTCTGGCTCTGGAGGCCAAGTTGCTCAATATGCATCTGCCTTTCATCCACCAGCATGAGTGCAAAGGACTTGAGTTTCACAAGCTCATCTCTTAGTTTATTGAGCCGCTTAGAATTTTCCTTTTCTTTTCGGGCCTGGTAAGCCTTTTCTTGTTCAAGGAGCTTTTTCAATCTAGGAAACGAAATGTATTAAAATATTATATGTTATTATTACATTATATATCATATATTACATTTGTGTATATTTATTATTATACATATTAAAAGGTTCATCAGCAAATAGGTTTGTCTTGGATATTAAATTAAAAAAATGAAATGCTATTACAATAAATGCCTATTAACTGCTGTAATATCAAGGCTTAACAGGTAGTCATTAATGAAACTAATCAGAAGTGAAGTCAGGATACTGGTTACCCTTAGGGAGTGGTAGTGACCAGAAGTGGGCATGAAGAGGACTACTGTCCATACTTTCCAGGTACTAGTTTCTGTTTCATGATTTATGTGCTGTTTACACAGGCTTCATCAACCCATTACATTGCAGTAAGCTGAACTCTTGAGTGCCCTTCTGCAGATATGTTATACTTCAATAACAACCATTGAGTAACACTTAGGTTGTGCAATAACAAAGACTATTTAAATAGTGTTTTCTGTATTCCAGGCACTATGTGTACTGTGCATTTATTTTCTCTTCATAGCACTCCTATGAGACACATACTGCTACTGCCATCCCAATAAGAACTTGAGACACAGTACCTGCATGGGGTCCACCGTCAGGAAGTGGCAGTGTTGGCATTCAAACTTTTGACTTCAAAAGATCATTTTCTTTTAAATGAAAGGGAAGGTGCAGAAAAAAAAAAGAACCTGGGATTTTTAAAATATTTATAGACAATGATCATGTAGGGACAAAGCAAGACAAGCTTCCTGATAGAAAGCTGATCTGCATAAACTAACTTCAGCTAATGAAGAACTGGCACAGAATTTTGTCACAGTTTTCCAATTTAAATGGATTTTTTTTATTTTTTAAAGATTTTATTTATTTGACACAGAGAGAGAGAGAAGGAGAGAATGCACAACTAAGGGGAGCAGCAGAGGGAGAGGGAGAAGCTGGCTCTCCACTGAGCAGGGAGCCCGATGTGGGGCTCAATCCCAGGACCCTGGAATCATGACCCAAGCCAAAGGTAGCCACTTAACTGACTGAGCCACCCAGGTGCCCCTAAATGATTTTTTAAATAGAGAACTAAGTAAGGAAGAAATCTGAATTACTATCAATAAGAAAATATGGCCACCACAGGAATGATTATGTCTCACATGTATGAAATACATTTTCTCTACGGTGTTTATGTATAATGTTAAAAAGTACGAATATAAAGATTCCAGAGTAACTATTCACCATCCTTGTGTTGGTCAGTTAACTTGCTCCAATTTCTTTATTGAAGTAAAGTCAACATACAAAGTTACATTAGTTTTAGGTGTACAACATAGTGATCAACAACCCTGTATATTATGTTGTGCTCACCACAAGTGTAGCTACACATATGCCACCATCCAACATAATTACAACATCATTGACTCTATTCCCTATGCTGTGACTTTTATTCCCGTGACTTATTCATTCCATAACTGGAAGCCTGTAGCTCCCATTCCCCTTCATAGCTTGCACCAATTTCTATTTTTGGTTACCTGTAAAAACAGAGTTGAAATAATCATATTCACTTTATGTAGGCTAAGAATGCATTTTAAAATTAACATGTTTATCAGAGAAGCAAGTTATAAACAACACATATTTGTTTTAAATATAGTTTATTCTTTCAATATATTTTGCCTTATTTACCTTAGTTATTCTGAATGATTTATTTCATATTTATGACTAGATTAGCTGTTGGCCAAGTAAATAGAAGCTAATAGTCTCATATTGCATTGTGCAAGAAATGACTGGACACACATCGAAGCTATTTGTGGTGTTAGAGAATTACTATAGAAATGTTCTTGTGATGTCATTAAGATTTTTTTCTGGAATTTAATTTTGCAAACCTCCCCTTGTGTCTAAGTATCTATTAACTAAATGCTTAATTTCCAAAATCCATTATGACTTCATTCCTCCAGTAGAAGAAAAAGATTGTTTTCAAATCCTACGGGTTCACATGAGCAATACTGTAATCGTTTCATTAAGTGTGGTTCTTATGTGTGGAAAAGGGCTTTTTATTGATCATATTTCCTTTTACTTAAGTCAAACAACTGAAATAATGTCACAGAACTAGAGTAGGAGAGACTGTAGGGGATATTTTCAAATTTCTTAACCTAAACTAGACTATCTGAGATGAATTCATTGAAAACATTATTAATGCTTTCAACTCTAGGCTTAAAATTTTAAAATTTCTAAAGATATTTCTTTAAACACCCTATGCCTCAATGCTATTACAGACAGTGGGCTGGAGTGCCTAAAACATGGGCTTTGGGGTCAGACATAGCTGTACCTGAATTCTGACTCTCATTTTCCAACTGTAACCTCTGGCCAATTGCCAAAACTCTCCAACCCTCAGTTTTGTTTTGTTTTGTTTTTTTAACTTATAAAGCAAAAGATGTTAATACCTACCTCACAGGATTCTTCTCAACTTCAAAATAGTAGAAGTAAAATGACTGACATATAGACTCAATATGTGGATGTCAAAAACACAAAAATAAAGGTAAAAACTAGTGAGTATGCATCTGAAAAGTCTGTCCAGGGCTTTTTGTGTTAAATCTGTAAATATTTTCATGTCCGTAACTTGTCTTTGGTAGTAAAACCTGGGGTACTAATGTTTCAGCCAGAGAAAAATCGGAGGTTTTCTCATGAGTAGGAAATCCTGTGACCAGAGCAGGAATTTGGCTTCCAAGAAACCACATTTTTCAGGTCCTCCTAGCTGTGATTATTCCTCTCTCTCTCTCTCTCTCTCTCTCTCTCTCTCTCTCTCTCTCTCTTTCCTTTGCCCCTTAAGCTCTCTCCTTCCCTCTTCTATCACTTCTTAAATTGTTCCTGTCTCTTCGTTAAAGTGGATCCAACAGCAATACACAGCCCATTCTCTGCATTCTCTTAAAATTCAGTTACAGCATTGGTTTAGCTGAGGGTTAGATGCAGAACCAAGGTAAAACTGTGTGACTCAGTCAGGACAGCCTGCCAATAGCCTTCTGTGCAAGAAGATTTGCACTTAAATTTCTATAGGGAGGACATTCAGGATGGGAAGAATGGGATGAATTGTGAAGACTTTGTCAAAGGCAACTGGCATGGGCTTTATGACTATTCACTCACTAGGAAAAAGGGAGAGAGAAATAGAAAAAAATTACTTTAATGCTTTCGGTCTGATTAATTACAGATAACACCTTTAACATGAATAGGAAAAAACTGGTGAGAAAGAGTCTTGGTAGAAAATTGAGGTAACAGCAAGATAGTCAAGTTGAAAGGTGTCTGGCCATAGTTGATAATACTGTATTGTACACTTAAAAATTTGTTAAGAGGGTAGATCTCATGTTAAGTGTTCTTTCCATGATGAGATAATTTTTAAGTATACCAGACAGTTAGAAATGTAGTACTTTTGATGTAAATCTTATAAATTTTATAGCTCTTATATATCTTAATGCCATCCTTAATGACTCCCCACTGTCATTTACTTTCATCCAAGCCCTGAACATCTTTTGCTGATAATTCTGCAACAGCTTCCTAATGGGTTTCCTCACAAGCTCTGCCACCTGTGAGCAGTGTGATCTTGGACAAGTTACATAATATGAGATATTGCTAATCTCACTTTCCTCACTTATAAGTTGGGCATCAAAATATTACCTAATTGATAGGGTTTGTGTGAGATGCATCTTAGTTAATATATGGAAAGCACTTACAACAGTGCCTGGCCCATACTGAGCATTCAGCTATTTTTAAGTTATAATTATTATTATTATTTACTCTCACCCAAATTCGAACACAATCACAGGTTGTAATGGAACCCTGGCTCTCCATGCCTTCTTGTTGCTCTAAGAATAGAGGTGGAAAATCCTTAACATGACCTAGCATGATTGGATTCCTGAGCACCTTGGCAGGTTCATCTAAAGTCAATCTTTCCCCTGTGATCTAAGCTGCTAACATTCCTTGAATATGCTGTGCCTTCTGCCCTGGTACTTCCTCCCTGTTCTTCCTTTCACTCTGGCACACACACCTGAATATATCTGGCTGATTTTATCCTTCAAGTTTCACTTAAATGTCACTTCCTCCAGAAGACTTCTTGACCAAATCTGATTCAGTTAGATCTTCTCATAGACTCCCATAATACCCTGAAACCTTCCTTCATAAGACTAATCAAATTACACATTTTTTTTAAGATTTTATTTTTAAAGATTTTATTTGTAAGTAATCTCTACACCCACCATTGGGACTCAAACTCACAACCCCGATGTCAAGAGTCACATGGTCTTCTCACTGAGCCAGTCAGGCGCCCCTCAACTTACAATTTTGTAACACCTGTCTACCTTTGTTAACACAAGTTGAATGAGGATACATGCCATGTTTGTCTTGTTTGCCCCCTAGCACAATGCCTAACCCCACATAGGCATTGTGACTGAATGTATAAATAGTGACTGAATGTATAAATGAAAGGAAGAACAAATAAATAAGCTTAAGCTAGAAATAGAGCTCAAGTCACCTTATATAGAGATATGTGAAATGAAGTCCCTCACAATGCTGGGTATAAATTTTTGTTGAATGGATAATTGTGGTTGTTACAAGGCCAGTAATTTGACATTAATGAGACTCATTAGATAACGAGGGGCTCTGATCTAGTGAGCAGTGGCCTCTCTTGAAGACTGTGGTCTTTCCAGTCATCAGAAGGAGAAGAGGTGTATCTCCTAAGTGGAAACCAAAACAGAGACAGAGCCCTCTCTATGTGGACTAGGAAATTCTCTCTTACTATATGTCTATCTTTCATACTGGATGATGACCAACCTCTAGATATCTTATGAAGTGCCTCTGGGAAGATTAGAACCCTAAATAATATTTTGCAGAACAGGCTGAAGTAAAGTTTTTGTGTTTCTCTCATAGGTTTTAGTGTCCTTTTATTTTGTTTTGTTTGCTTGCTTGTTTTAGTTTTTTTAAGAAAATGTTCCAACCTTGGCTATAGAGAAACAAGAGGGTATTTTACCCACAGTTGGACCAGAACTCTAACGTTGGGGCAGGGTACATCTGGGATCTACTGGGAGGAATAGTAGTAATTAAAGTGAGAGAAATCTCAGGGAAAAAAAAGTTACAAGAGATCCTGGGACTATTTTGTCAAACATTCCTCCCTACACAGAAATTATTTACCATGCTAAAGCTTGGTAATTCTTGGATCTTCATTTCAATAGGTTGGGGGTGTTGATATTGCCTTACACATGGAAATAAGTTTGATCTCCAAAGGAGAAACTATATAGAGAGAGAAAAAGGAAAGGACAGAGACAAGACTTTGGGAAATTCCAATAAATAAGGGCTGAAAAGAATGAGGAGGAGCTAGTGAAGTCCTGGCAAGAGAGGTAAGAGGAGAGACATATACTAGGAGAGACCCATGGAGCAACACTGGCGCGCCAAAGGAAGGGGGCACTTATCTCCACTTATCTACCTCCTTCCCTCATCACTTTACCCTTCTACTTCAGGTGGGCTTTTTTTTCTTCCCCATATCTAGAAATCTTCGTTTTTATATCAAACAAGAATTCAGAAGTACTATCATGTAATTATTCACAATACATAATGACTGTGGCATATTATGTCTCCTTTTTTCAAACAATTTCCCAATAGTTACAATTTTACTTGGTGCTTTAAACAATTAACTTGCTCTACATTACTGGACCCTGTTGCCATGTAATTATGCTATTTACGGAACAGAATAAGAAGGTATTGGTGTTGTTTGTGCCAACCAGTCTTATCACCTTCTCTCTGCCTGTCTTGCCACTCTTCAACCATACTCTGATTCTAAGCAGATTAGCATAAAAAGGAAACAAACCAGAACACCAAGACTAAGAAGATGAATTAGTACCCTGGTTCTCCTCAGCAGATACCGGCAGAGCCCTAAGTATCCTGAAATCAAATTTATTCTTGGCGAGTTCTTAATTTTCAACAAGCATTTTATCCTGCTTAAAGGAAGAAAGGAAGACAAGTAAATGATCTAACAGAGTTTCAGAATTCTATTGCCTTTCTTAATAACTACTCTTAAGTGTATTCCTCTCTTTCTTTTCATGCTGAATAAAGCTATATTTTTTTAACTTGTAAATTTCTCATTTACAAATGTTTAGAAATGCTGGGGTGCCTGGATGGCTCAGTTGGTTAAGCAACTGCCTTTGGCTTGGGTCATGATACCGGAGTCCCAGAATCAAGTCCCGCATGGGGCTCCCAACTCCATAAGGAGTCTGCTTCTCCCTCTGATCTTCTCCCCTCTCATGCTTCCTCTCACTCTCTCTCTTTCTTTCAAATAAATAAATAAAATCTTTAAAAAATGTTGAGAAATGCCATTATATTCAACTAGAAGAAGATTTCAAAAGTGTAGACCCAAATGTTCTATGATTGTTTATGGTTACATGTATAAGTCAAGATGCATCAATTTGTATCATTAAAATTGGTGAATTTTGTTATACATAAATTGTATCTCAATAAAAAGTGTGGTGATAAAAAGAATATAAAAGGGGAGGAGTGGCAAGATGGCGGAGGAGTAGGAGACCGATTATCATCAGGTCCCAGGAATTCACCCAGATAGCTATCAAACTATTCTGAACACCTACAAATTCTACCTGAGACCGAAGAGAAGAAGAGCAGCAATTCTAGGAACAGAAAACTGACCACTTTCTGGAAGGTAGGACGAGCGGAGAAGTGAATCTGAGGCGACGGGAAGATAGACCCCGGGGGGAGGGGCCGGCTGACGGCAAGGGAGCGAGCAGCGGAGCACAGACTCGGAACCGTTAGAAGTCAGCTCCACGGAGGGACGTCGCCCCAGAGGGCAAGCAGAGAGTGAAGCTGTCATGGGGACAGTGTGATCTCAGGAACCACGGGGACACAAAAAGACCAGGGGTGTCTGAGCG
>LNAC01000102.1:4289972-4359347 GCA_002007465.1 Ailurus styani | reverse complement strand
GCCAATAGGATCCAACAGCACATTAAAAGGATTATTCACCACAACCAAGTGGGATTTATTCCTGGGATGCAAGGTTGGTTTAACATTCTCAAATCAATCGATGTGATACAATACATTAATAAAAGAAAGAACAAGATCCTCTCAATAGATGCTTAAAAAGCATCTGACAAAGTACTGCACCCTTTCTTGATCAAAACTCTTCATAGTGTAGGCATAGAGGGTACATACCTCAATATCATCAAAGCCATCTACGAAAAACCCACAGCGAATATCATTCTCAATGGAGAAAAACTGAGAGCTTTTCCCCTAAAGTCAGGAACACGGCAGGGCTGTCCACTATCACCACTGCTATTCAGTATAATACTAGAAGTCCTAGCTTCAGCAATCAGACAATAAAAATAAATAAAAGGCATCCAAATCGGCAAGGAAGAGGTCAAACTCTCACTCTTTGCAGATGATATGATACTTTATGTGGAAAACCCAAAGGACTCCACTCCAAAACTGCTAGCACTCATACAGGAATTCAGTCAAGTGTCAGGATATAAAATCAATGCACAGAAATCAGTTGCATTTCTATATACCAACAACAAAACAGAAGAAAGAGAAATTAAAGAGTCAATCCCATTTACAATTGCACCCAAAACCATAAGATACCTAGGAATAAACCTAACCAAAGAGGCAAAGAATCTGTATTCAGAAAACTATAAAGTACTCATGAAAGAAATTGAGGAAGACACAAAGAAGTGGAAAAACATTCCATGCTCATGGATGGGTAGAATAAATATTGTGAAAATGTCTATGCTACCTAGAGCAATCTACACATTTAATGCAATCCCCATCAAAATACCAGCAATTTATTTCAAAGAAATGGAACAAATAATCCTAAAATTTATATGGAACCAGAAAAGACCCCGAATAGCCAAAGGAATGTTGAAAAAAAAAAGCAAAGTTGGCGGCATCACAATTCCAGATTTCAAGCTCTATTACAAAGCCGTCATCATCAAGACAGTATGGTACTGGCACAAAAACAGACACATAGACCAGTGGAACAGAATAGAGAACCCAAAAATGGACCCTCAACTCTATGGTCAACTAATCTTCGACAAAGCAGGAAAGAATGTCCAGTGGGAAAAAGACAGTCTCTTCAACAAATGGTGTTGGGAAAACTGGTCAGCCACATGCAGAAAAATGAAACTGGATCATTTCCTGACACCACACACAAAAATAGACTCAAAATGGATAAAAGACCTCAATGTGAGAAAGGAATCCATCAAAATCCTCGAGGAGAACACAGGCAGCAACCTCTTCGACCTCAACCGCAGCAACTTCTTCCTAGGAACCTCACCAAAGGCAAGGGAAGCAAGGGCAAAAATGAACTATTGGGACTTCATCAAGATTAAAAGCTTTTGCACAGCAAAGGAAACAGTCAACAAAACCAAAAGACAACTGACAGAATGGGAGAAGATATTTGCAAATGACATATCAGATAAAGGGCTAGTATCCAAAATCTATAAAGAGCTTCTCAAACTCAACACCCATAAAACAAATAACCCAGTCAAGAAATGGGCAGAAGACATGAACAGACATTTCTCCAAAGAAGACATCCAAATGGCCAACAGACACATGAGAAAGTGCTCAACATCACTCGGCATCAGAGAAATACAAATTAAAACCACAGCGAGATACCACCTTACACCAGTCAGAATGGCTAAAATCAACAAGTCAGGAAATGACAGATGTTGGCGAGGTTGCGGAGAAAGGGGAACCCTCCTACACTGTTGGTGGGAATGCAAACTGGTGCAGCCACTCTGGAAAACAGTATGGAGATTCCTCAAAAAGTTGAAAATGGAGCTACCCTACGACCCAGCAATCGCACTACTGGGTATTTATCCTAAAGACACAAAGGTAGTGTTCCTCAGGGGCACGTGCACCCGAATGTTTATAGCAGCAATGTCCACAATAGCCAAACTATGGAAAGAACCTAGATGTCCATCAACAGATGAATGGATAAAGAAGATGTGGTATATATATACAATGGAATATTATGCAGCTATCAAAAGAAACGAAATCTTGCCATTCGCAACGACATGGATGGAACTGGAGGGTATTATGCTGAGCGAAATAAGTCAATCAGAGAAAGACAATTATCATATGATCTCTCTGATATGAGGAACTTGAGGGGCAGGGTGGGGGGTTGTGGGGGGTAGGGAGGGAAAAATAATGAAACAAGATGGGATGGGGAAGGAGACAAACCATAAGAGACTTCTAATCTCATAAAACAAACTGAGGGTTACTGGGGGGTGGGAGGGTAGGGATAGGGTGGATGGGTTATGGACATTGGGGAGTGTT
The DNA here is from genome assembly GCA_002007465.1 of Ailurus styani. Lineage (NCBI taxonomy): Eukaryota > Metazoa > Chordata > Mammalia > Carnivora > Ailuridae > Ailurus > Ailurus styani. The sequence goes on along the minus strand of LNAC01000102.1, from coordinate 4,356,998 downwards.
TGTGCTTTGGTGAATGCTGTGAAAGATGTAAGCCTGGTGATTCACAGACCTGTACCCCTTGGGCAAAGAATAAAAATAAAAAATTAAAAAATTAAAAAAATTAAAAATAAAAAATAAATAAATAAATAAATATCTTATGCTCCGAAGTAACTGTAATTTAATGTTGGTAGTATAGCAAATTATGATGAATAGCTTTAATTGTATGTTTAAAAGTCATGTTCATAAGCTTAAATCTGGGTATCAGAATTAAGCAATTGAAATGTATGAATGTCTCCTTAATATACTGATTACAAAGCAAAAAAAAAAAAAGAAAAGAAAAGAAAAACCCAAAATATAAGGGACTGCCCAGGATAAAATACTATCTTAAATAAATTCCACGAAGAAAAAAGACTTGGGGAGGTGAAGCTGTAGATTAAAAGAACTTTAGAAGACATATCAACCAATTATAATATATTTGGGTTCTTATTCAAGCTATTTTTAAAATAAGATGATTGGAAAAATTATGTTGTTAAGGAATTATTACTAAATTTAGGTGGCTTAAGGCTATTTTTAAAAGAATCATTCTCTTTTAGAAATATATATTGAAATATTTATGAATGAAAAGATATATCTGGAACTTTTATAAAAACAACCCAGGACAGGGGAGCCTGGGTGGCTCAGTGGGTTAAAGCCTCTGCCTTCGGCTCAGGTCATGATCTCAGGGTCCTGGGATCGAGCCCCACATCAGGCTCTCTGCTCAGCAAGGAGCCTGCTTCCTTCTCTCTCCACCTGCCTCTCTGCCTACTTTTGATCTCTCTCTCTCTGTCCAATAAATAAATAAAATCTTAAAAAAAAAAAAACAACAATGACCCAGGACAAAGAAAAAAAATAATCCAGGGGGAGGGTGCAGAGGAAAACCCAGGGCAATGGGAAAAGATGAAACCAGACTAGTCATGAATTGATTAACTGTTGAAGCTAAGTGATGGGTATATGGGGATTCATTATACTATTCTCTTTATTCTTGTAAATATTTGAAATTTTCCATAATAAAGGTTTATTTTTTAACCTTCTTTGTGATCTTTATCTCCCCCCTCCCAAATCTCAGCTCCTTTGGTAGCAAGTTATATTTTTACTTTCTTTACAGTACCATGTATCCCTCATACTTGTCTGTGATTATGGGTGATTCTTTCACTCATTTCCATATTTATAAAAATTAAGCATATTAAAGACTTTTACTTTTTCTTCCTCATTGGGATCCATCTGATGCTGAGTCAAATGTGCTAAAAAAACAAAAAACAAAAAAACAAAAAAAAAACATCCTTGCCCTCTTCTGTTCCACAAATATTTATGAATTTATCTTTCCTTTGAAGCACAATTTTTGTTGTTGTTGTTGTTGGGGGAAAGGAGAAGTGAGAGTTTTTTAACCTTATCCTGGTTACCCATCCTTGAGATAAACAAACACCTTCCCTGAAACAGTTGTCAGTCTGTGCTTCTAAAGACCCAGAGCTACACTTGAGTATAACCATTCTCACTTCTTGTCCTTGGAAGATAAACCATGTAAGATTTCACAAGTTCTTTTCCCCAACATTCTTGACACTCGTACTTCTATCATTTTTCCAAATTTATCAGCACTAGCCCCAGACCAGCAATTTTCCTCTTGGCTTCCTTTAGATGTTGTCACTCATCATCATTTTAATCCAGTAGATGCCATTTTGAAACACTGATGTCATTTTAAAAGTTAACTCCATTTGTTTCTCAGCCAGATCCTGCTAATTTCCCTTCGCACTATTTCCCTTCCCTTTCACCATTTTTATTCTTTTATTCTTCTTCAACTCTCCCTGTATGTATCTCTCTCTCTCTCCTAAAAGAAAAAGCAGGTTAAAACTAGCAAGGGCATGACAGTAATTAAAGATGAATGAAACTCAAAAGACTCAAGCTTGCATGCAGTTAGAAGTCTTTAATCACATACATTTTTTCCCAACTAGAGCATAGAACAGAGCTAAACAGCTTGGCACCATGATAGGACATGGTTTTACCAAAAGACTCAGGAAGAAGTGTTACTTTTTCATAAATTGCTTCAGTTCCTCAAAATGGTGTCTATTATAATAATTATGCAGCATTAATCTAACTTCCCAATATACAGCACAGGGCTGAGATTAGGGTGAGTTGAATAAGGCTGGGTGGTGCAGCTGCAGTCAGATCTTGTCTTCATTTGGAATTTTATTCATCATTGATTTTTTTTGGCATTGATTTTTTTTTTAAGTAATGCATTAAAATATTGTGTATCTTGCTTACTGAGTTTTTTGGCATCCCCTTAAATATTGTACCAAGGTGACACCTTCATTTGCCTCACCCTAGTCCCAGCCCTTGAACTCTGAGTGCTAGATAATCATTTCTTTTATGCATAAAAAATGGCAGGACACAAACTTTTGAGTTTTGTTTTTCTTTTGTATTTTTTAGTAGTGGGGATAAGTTTACAAAAGCTTTTGTACACTTTTTCCTTTTTTCCTGTTGTGAAAACCAGCAGTATTGTGGAACATCTGATCTCAAACTTTGTTTTTTTAAAGATTTTATTCATTTATTTGTCAGAGAGGGCGAGATCGAGCACAAGCAGGTAGAGTGGCAGGGAGATAGAGAAGCAGGCTCCCCACTGAGCAAGGAGCCCAATGCAGGACTCGATTCCAGGACCCTGGGATCATGACCTGAGCCAAAGGTAGCCACTTAACTGACTGAGCCACCCAGGAGTCCCTGATCTCAAACTTTTTTACCCTGGCATGGTATAGTGGGACAGAGGCCTTTCTCACCTACTCTCACAATAAAAAAAAGAAATTGGTAATAAAATATTGAAAGAAAAGAAAATCAGTAAATTTTTTGCTAACAGCTTTCATGCAAGAGAATACCCTAAACTTATACATATTATTTTATATTTTAAAACTATATCTTATAATTTAAAAATAAGCTAGTAATCTCATTACATTTACTTTGATATTATAATCCAAGTATTGCAAACACACACACACACACACACACAGGCAAGTTATCATAAATGAAGTTTTACCCTTCATCAGAAGGGATTGGGTAGAATCTTGCTCTAGAATGGGCTCATTGATTACATGCCTTGAAGTCCAGGTTTTGAAACTTATAAACTAAGGATCTGCATTAGGGACCCTCTGTGGGTTAGCCCAACAACCCACAACAAAATAAACTGATTATGAAGTTTGACCAATAGCAATTTATATTTAAAAGGCACAGATGGTAGCAACTGAAAACCATAAAAAGCTCATGCTGGATAACAAATTATTCTTATTGAAGATTATGGGATTTCCTACTACCAGGTAAGCACGTGTTCAGTGTGTTTGCCAGCATTTGGTAGTAACCAGACTCCCCTGGAAAATACCATCTTAGTCTTCAAGAAAATCTTATTACATGCTAATTTAAATTTACAAATGCTATATTTTAAAATAAATCTTCTAGTATATTACTAGTAAATTACTCTTAATCATAGTAGAAATTAAAGTTTAAGGAATTATTTGTCATTTGTTCATAAAGACATAAAAATAACCATTTTCTTCTGATAGTTTGCTGCCCATCAGGAGGTCCATATTTGGGAATCAGTACCTGAGAAGGAGCTCCCTAGTCATACTCTAGTATGAAGCTCCTTGACTCACCAAAATATAATCATGATTCATTAATTCACTTAGTAATTTAACAAAGATGGGCTGAATGCCCCACCACTGTCAGATAGTATATTAGATATTAGATTAAAAAAACAATAGTTGCAATGCTATGTAAAAAGTACCTTTTATGTTTTAAACACAGAGTACTGAGGGACACCCATGGTAGGGATGTGACTGGAGGAAATAGTTCCCAATACCATTCCTCTGCTATCAGAAGTGCAGCCTATTTGACCCCTTTGAGAGAATGAGAGAATGGTCCCTCTGCTCTCTAGAGGACCAGTCCTAAACTGGAGTGCCTAGCTTGATGTTCTGACAATTGGCTTTCAGTCCCCATTCTTTCATTAGTCAAGGGTCCCAGCAAGCTACAACATGCACAATCACACACAATAGTCCTATGGGCTTTTCTTTTTCAGGATTCAAGTTTCATTAAGGTCACATGTCTCCTCCCCAGAGACATGTTCTCTGACCAGCTTATCGAAAATAGTTTCCCCAGCCACTCTCCATCATATCACCCTATTTATTTCTTTTGCTGCACTTTTACTATTTGCAATCATCTTATCCATTTATTTGTTTACTTAGATATTATCTGTCTTCCCACCTCTCCAAAGGGCAAAACTCTTTAAGAGCAGGGTCTATGGCTGAACACCAGCCCCCTAACAAAACGTCTAACAGAGTAGGTACTCAATCAATATTTCGTCAATGAGTGAATAAAACAAAGGTTATCCAGATGAAGAATGGGGAAATAGTATGCCACATAAAGGGAAAAGTGCATGCAACTGCAAGAAAGAGAACCTTATCAAGAACAGCACAAAGCCCGTGGAGAGCACAGAGTAGGAGATGGGAAAATGTCAAGGGATGACCCCAATGGAAGGTGGAGGTCAGAAAACCAAGCAGTTTGCATGTTATCCTAAGAAGTTGGACTTCATTCCTGAGGGTTATACAAAGTTCTGTAAGGACTTCAAGAATAGTGATAATAGGACGCCTGGGTGGCTCAGTGGGTTAAAGCCTCTGCCTTTGGCTCAGGTCATGATCTCAGGGTCCTGGGATCGAGGCCCGCATCGGGCTCCCTGCTTGGTGGAGAGCCTGCTTCCTCCTCTCTGCCTGCCTCTCTGCCTACTTGTAATCTCTCTTTCTCTGTCAACTAAATAATAAAAAAAAAAGACATCAATGTTTAAAAAAAAGAATAGTGATAATATCAAATTTGTATATTACAATATCTTGATGACAATATGGTTGTATGGATTACAGAAGGGGGAGACTAGAGGCAAGGAGATCAGTTATAAAAGTATTGAGATTTTCCAACCCCAAAAAAAGGACTAAACTAAGATTAAAATTGTAATACAAGAAAGGAGATCTTAAGAATAATTAGGATGTAGAAGTGTCTGGTTTTCATGCCTGAACGTGAAGGATAAGGTAGAAAGAAATGTATAAGATTATTCCTGCATTTTGACATGGACGACTTTGTGAATGATGGTGTACTCCTTGACCACAAGGGCCCTATTGGCATCACAATCTAGCCAATTGATCTAAGTGGTACCTTGTGAAATCTTAGGGAAATAGTTATGTTGTACCAATTACCCAATTTTTCCTCATGACCACTAACTTTAGCAGAGGGCAAAGCTATCTTTTTAAAAAATTCATCTCAGCTGACTCAGCATAGGCAAGATCAATCTCTAGGTCTTTTCTAGAATTATGACTTTTTTCTTAAAGATTTTATTTAGGGCACCTGGATGGCTGTCCTTAAGTGTCTGCCTTTGGCTCAGGTCCTAATCCCAGGGTCCTGAGATGGAGCCCCGCATCAGGCTCCCTGTTCAGCAGGAAGCCTGCTTCTCCCTCTACCACTCCCCCTGCTTGTGTTCCCACTCCCGCTGTCTCTCTCACTCTCTGTCAAATAAATAAATAAAAATCTTTTAAAAAAAAGATTTTATTTATTTGAGAGCGAACACGAGAGAGAAAGCAAGCAAGCAAGCATGAGGCGAGAGAGGGCAGAGAGAGGGAGAAGCAGGCGCCCCACTGAGGCTGAGCAGGGAACTCAAGGAGGACATGAAAAGGAAAATGATAAAGACAATGACGATGAGACAACAAGGGGTTTGATCACAGGACCCTGGAATCATAACCTGAGCTGATGGCAAATGCATAACCCACTGAGCCACTCAGGCACCCCTAGAATTATGACTTTTTGAAATGTTGTCTTTTCAGTCTCAATTTTATTCATCTTTGAAAAATAACTATAGTTGTCGCTTATAAACTTGTGAGGGATGCAAATCAGAACTCTCAACCTCTTGGTAGGGAGTGTTTTTGAAGAGGGACATCAACTTACTTTATGGGATCAATGTTACGTATAGCTGTAGAAAAAAAATTGTTATTGAAGTTACTAAATCACCAAGCTTGTCATTTGTATATTGTATTATTTAATAATGCAAAGTTCTATACTTCTAGTTATTATCCTTAATCCTACATGTTTTCCATTTATCCCTTCAGTTCCACTCTCTACCATTCTCAGTCCTGGGAGGCTGATCTTGAGGCATTTTGTAGTGACAAGCGCCTTCTAACTTCAAGTTTGGTTTTGTTGATAGGAGGCAGTCACAGGAAATTGGAGAATGAGGTATTAATTCCTTCCAGAGTCTTGGATATTTGGCTTCATTGTTCTACTGAGGGCAAGTCTCTTTAGGAAGCCCTCTCTGATAGATACAGTTACTCCTGAGGGTTCTGGAAACGACTCCCTCCCTCCGGGTTAATAAGTATAAGAGATATACACTCCGGGCGCCTGGGTGGCTCAGCGGGTTAAAGCCGCTGCCTTCGGCTCAGGCGCCTGGGTGGCTCAGTGGGTTAAAGCCGCTGCCTTCGGCTCAGGTCATGATCCCAGGGTCCTGGGATCGAGGCCCGCATCGGGCTCTCTGCTCGGCAGGGAGCCTGCTTCCTCCTCTCTCTCTGCCTGCCTCTCTGCCTCCTTGTGATCTGATCTCTCTCTCTCTCTCTGTGTCAAATAAATAAATAAAATCTTTAAAAAAAAAAAAGAGTCTTTAAAAAAAAAAAAAAGAGATATACACTCCTATACTCCAAATGTACCCCCCCCAACCTCGCCCCCATTACTAGCTCTAGGGAAATGCGGTGTCCCTTACTAGCTTCCCACCCACAGGTATATAATGCTAAGTTACCCCATTTGATTCATCTGGGTTTTTTGCTGTACCCTAAGCAGATCATATAAGATTATAAATGTTAGGGCTCAAGATCATATCCCTTCTCTACACCTAACACATACTTTGTAAGACAAATCTATAGCCCGGGATAATGGGACAAATCCATGAAGAAAGGAGTCACAGATAGTCGTGGCTGACAGTGGGTCAATAAAGAGCTGAAGAGAAAGGAGAATTACAGGCTCATAGCCACATGTACACATTGCTATGGATGGGGAGCAGGAACGAGAGCAAAATGAAGTGGAAGAAGGAAGAGAGGAAGCAGAGTACTGTTCCTCTTCTCCTCAGACCAGACATGAAGAGGTCTCACCTGTCCCCATTTAAAGCGAGGCAGCAGGGAAGGGCCTTGCCTTGGATCCCAGGACAACAATCCTAAAGTCTGGCTCTCTACCTTTGTCATTTTGCACTGTAGGTTCTTTAGAGGTAGGAATTTTCTGGTTGATAAAAGAGAAGGACCACAAATACTGAAAGCTGAATGGGAATATTTAGGAGGAAAAAAAATTGGACAACTTCTGACAGAGGACCAAATAAGTCACATGGAGCAATTTGTGTAGAAAACTAATCTCTACGTAACTCAATCATGCCAACAATTTTTTTGGCTGAAAATATACATTATTTTTTTGAAATTTGTCATTTCAAAGCTAACCCTCAATGCTAGGGTAGTAGTTCAGAGTATGTGCTCTAGAGCCAGATAATCTGGTTTGAGTTTAATTCTGCCCCCTACCATCTTGGGCAAATTGCTTAATTTAGCTCTTTCTCAGTTTCCTTCCCTATAAAAGTGGGATAATAATAATAGTACCTATTCACAGGGTCATTGTCAGACTCACATGGATTATTGTACATAAAAGGCTAAGTTCTCAATAAATATTAGCTACTATTAATAATAATCATACATTGGAACTTACTGCCAATCTGTATCTTTTCCTTCGAATGAGAATTAATTCTTTAAAGACAATGAGGAGGGAGGTGCATCTACGGATACCATGTAAATATAATCTCATTCTTGAAGTTAAAACTGATGTTTATCTTGTGGGCATGGATGAGTAGTTACTACCCACAATAATACATCTTTTATTATGCTTTCATATTTCCTAAGTTGTTCAAAGTACTTTCAAACACCCTCAGATCGATCAGATGAAATATTTTTTAAACAGTAGAAAAAAGTATTCTTTCTTTTTGATGTTTTCTTTTTTTTTTCTTTTTAAAGATTTTATTTATTTACTTGAGAGAAAGACCGAGTGAGAGAGCACAAGCAGGGGAAGGGGCAGAGGGAGAGGGAGAAGCAGACTTCCTGCTGAGCAGGAGTCCATGGGAACTCCATCCCAGGACCCTGGGACCATGACCTGAGCCAAAAGGCAGACGCTTAACCGACTGAGCCACCCAGGCCCCCCACTGATATTGCTTTTAAAAAATCAGCCAACTGAAAAAATTTACTGAATAATTTTCATGAGGAACAGAAAACGCCATGAGCCAAGGAAGTCTGTCACCTAAATATGTGACCTTGGGCTCTTTCTTCCCAGTGGCCCCCTCACCTTCCTGTACTCTAATCCAAAGAGACCTTTCTTATCCCATTCCCAAAGAATATGTCACCCAGTTTCATCACACCTAATTATCAGATGCTCATCTAGGCAACACTTGTGCGTTATCACAAGTAACCCTCTCCCTCAGAAAATAAGCAAGATGCGGTGGGGTGGGGGGCATCCCTTGGGAAACCAGAAAGCAGGAGGATATTTTGAGACAGGTGTGTTTTTAGGTCCCTGTAATCACAACGTGAGGGATCCTCCCACTTGGTTAAGGAGAGAGACTTCTCCTCTGTGGGCTGCCCTTGTGGTCAGGGTAGCCTGATCTGCAGGCTACAAAGGTAAAAATATACCTCATTTTACTCTGTACATGCATTTAAAGAGTGCTGGACAAAAGCCATATTTTAAGTTTATATATTATGCTTTTAAGCTTATATATAAGAGCTCACATTATAAAAACATACCCTTTTCTAAAGGCTTTTACTAAGATACTATTAAGCTAATTTGTCTCTTGGGTAATTCCATTTTCATAACCAAGATGTGTTTAAAGTAATAAAGATAAAAAATAAGTAAAAAATTAACTTAAGTACTTAAATCACTGATAGTACATTCCCATACATTTATTTACTCAGAAAAATAACCCTCTCCCTCTTTAAAATGGCATGAAATTTTATTGCCATTGTATCTAAAGGTCTTTTAAAAATCTTTTAAATATAAACATACGTGAAGTTCCACTAAATACTTTTTAAATTACTATTAACATTTATAAAAAAAATACATTTATCTAACCAGTTTTGGAACAACTTTAAAGCTAATGCAAAAAATAAGAAGTTGAAACAATAAACAAAACTCCAAAATCCCAAGACTTAACTTTGTATTGATCCGGACTATTGTTAATCTAGAGAAAAGGAAATGTGAGTGCCCTTCTGTGGTGGAAAGGATATTTAGTTTTACAAGTAAACAGAAGTTCATCCATCACATGGAATTAAGAATCCAGGCAGATCAATGTAATGAACCCAAGATTTGCAACTCAGTTGAACTCAAGATTTTCATCACTTTAAACACAGACAAAACATGATTAACAATCAATGTTACACAAAATTAAACCTACACAAATGAAAACCATACCATCTGCCCTTATGTTCAAATTTCTATAAAACGGGTCATGTGAATCTGAAATCATGCTATAAAAATTTGGTTTTGGCCAAGTGAAGTTCTTTTGTGAAAGACTCACACTACTCTCCAGCCCTACTGAGCGCTAAATGCAAGCTATTTATTTTGATACACTCTCCTGAACTCAGACAATGTTTTTTGGCGTTTTGAAAAATTACTAAAGTTGAACTTTTTACACAATTGTTTAACGTAGCCCAAACTTTAATCCCATTCCCACTTTGAAATCAAACCTCCTATTTTCTTTATTATTCTTGTTATCACGTCCACACTGTTTCAGAACAAACAGGGCTTTCTTTGGATCACTATGCATTCTAATTCATTGCCAACTTTTACAAGCCTTCCCCACGGTATGCAAAGAGATCTGCAGAAAATCCAAGTAACACCGACAAGTTTTAAAAATAATACTTTTACCTTAAATTGATCTTTTCTCATCCAGAAATTATTAATTAGAAGATACATTTACAGCACATGGAAAGGCTGTTCTGTTAAAAAGCCTTCAAAACACATTAGTACTACTGATGGCAGCAAGATACGCGATTTTTCCATTCTTATACAAACTCCCCAAGTTTCTGTAGGATGAGATTGCTTTTCCCTCCATAGAAAAATAGGAGCATGCCTCATACCACAACAAGGTGCATCTTGGCCAGTTCCAGTCAAGGATTCTGAGGTACCAAGAAAAGAAGCTGGTCTTTTTCAAGGGCTGTCACCGTCTATGCTCAGTAAAACCTACAGCCGAGAGCTGAAAGGTTGTCGAATTTTTACAGCCCTTGTCAGATTAGTCAGGCTGTACAAATGTCCAAACCCAGCTTCTAAGATGCTCTTTGCAATAACACTTAGAAACGAGTTTACTGCCAAGTAAGCCTATTAACAAATGAAATGCGCATGGACGAAAGTAACAACTAACGTTGCTTAAATCAAAACAGATCTTGACTTCCTTACCTTAATACTAGGAAGCATAGTAGCTTTTGTTTTTGTTTTTGTTTTTTATAAGGGGGTACTGAAGTTTGTTCAACAGCAGCAGGCCCTGCTCAGCCCCCTACTCCACAGGGAATTAACCGTCACATTCCAGCCCTGTCATCAGAACAATGAAAGGTGAATGTTGTGCAAAACAGCTTGGGACCACTAACTGATGATGTCATTCTTCCCTTATATGGTTCATTATTGTGCAGATTTACTTTGGTCTGTGAAAAGGGGTGGAGCTGCCCAGGACTGGAAGGAGAGGCAGATCGTAAGAATCAAAGCAAGTAAACGGAATTATGCTCTCCACTGAGAAAAAGGCACCAGGGAGGGGAAAGAAGTTGGGGAGGAAGAATGAGATAAAGAAAAAATATGCATAAAATGTCAAATGGGCCTCACTCCTGATTTCTCAAACTAGCTAAACTCTATACAGTTCTGTTCAGCACACACTGGAATTTCAATAGGGATCCCTCTAGAGCCTCATCTGTGATTCAGCCAACAGGAGGGGATTCACGGTCAACCAGAGTAACAGTTAACTTAAATGCATCTAACTGAAAACACTGGTGTGGGTTGCAGAATGTCAAGGAACCTTAAGTTTAAGGGTCATTGTATCTTAAAAAAAATTTTTTTAACCTGAATTTCTTTCTTCCCTAAAAGTGTTTTGAGATGGCAAAAAAAAATGCATCCACATAAACCAAACGGGCAAATAGAGTCAGCCAAATTTCAAGGAATGTCTATACCATCATTCATACAAATATTCTCAAATCTTCTATCACCTTCAATTAGTTTCTCTTTTCTTTCTTTAAGATTTTCCTTGTTTCCTTCCTTCTTTTCTTCCTGAGTTTGTAATAATTCAGTCAAAAAACCCTTAGGTAACAAAAGCTCCAGTATAAGTTTTGCTAATATACATGCATAGAATTTGTGTATCATTTATGTTAAGAAGTGCCATTTTATTTACAGAATAAAAGCATCGTATCAGATAAATTAGTCAAATCAACTCTGACAGATTAACTTTAAAGTTCGCAGAATTAAATGTTTGGAGAGCACTTTTAAGTCCTCAAATATATTTCATATTACACAAATATAAGCCATTATGCTATGGCATATAAAAGAATATGAAGGAAAATAAGTTCGAGATAATTGCTTTTCTACCTTTCTCATGTTCCATCATGTCTTTTGCTTTATGAACATGTCTGTCTTCTGTCTTATCTAAACTTAGAACAATGATTAGTGTATGTTTCAGGGTTGCAGTTCTGAATAAAGTGTTTTGATTATTGAGTTATTCTGGTAAAAGTTCCAAAAAACTACATTTATGGTTAAGGTAAAATGGCAGATATTGAACCAATTAATTGATGGTTTGGGGTTTTTTGTTTTGGGGGATGGGGTTTTGGGGGAGAATTTTCCCAGCTATCTTAACATGATTGGGAAAAACTAAAATCGAAGAAGAAACTGTTGCCACCATGTTTTGTGTGCGAGGCTGTACTAGTCTCAGGGCAAGGGGCTTCTTGGCAATCGAGAGACCCAAGACTGAAACTTGTCTTGGCACCTACTGGGTAGATAACCAAAAGGATGTTTTCTAAGTCCTCTGGCTTCAGTGGACTCAGCTGTCTAGTAGGGGTAGGGATTCTCACTTGCAGAATTAAACAAGACAATATGAGTCGGGGCCACAGAGTGTACACATAGTGGGCCCACAATAAATACTTAATGATATGTCTATGCACTGTTTATTCATCTGCTAATGGCAGGCACTTCACGAAACTACAAATCAGTAGTCTCATTTTGACAATAAATTCACATTTAAAAAAAAAGAGAATCAAGGGGTCAGGACTGATGATATAGTCAAGGGGCATCTTGCATCGGTCTGCTTCTGGTGTTTCGAGCTTGAGGTATATGGTCCCAGGGAGGCACTGACTATGTTCTAGGGCATAGCAAATCACTATTTAGAGACAAATAATAATAGCAAGAAGAAATGTTTTAGGTATATTTGAAAAACCTTTAAAACAAATACAATAAATGTCAACCAGAGGTGTTTTTTCTCTTCCCTGCTTAATACTACTAAATAGCTACATTCAAAATCAACTTAAAACCCTACTGTTAAACTCACTTAAAATAGCTGATGTTTTAGGGGCACCTGGGTGGCTCAGTCAATTAAGCATCTGCCTTCAGCTCAGGTCATGATCTAGTTCCACATCATGCCCTCTGCTCAGTGGGGAGCCTCTTTCTCCCTTCCCCTCTCCCCCTGCTTGTGCATTCTCTCTGATGTCAAATAAATAAATAAAATCTTTAAAAAAAAAAAAAAAGAGAGAAAGATGAGTTCCTAGGTCACTCTGCCTATTTCAAGATCACTGCCTATTTTAAGACTGTAAGTAGTAAGGAAATTTAATTTTTTCTTTTGCTTTTGTTTTCCACATCAAAATGAGTGGTTGAAGATATGAGGGGTTTCCATCCTTGTGTAAGTAAGACATAAGAACCTGATAAACCCAGCAGCCTGATGTCCTCAGGGATGCTGCTCTAGACCCAGTCCTCCATCTGGTTCCTCAAACTTAGCAGAGGATTCCATCACCTGATTTAACCAGAAATGTAGTTGATCCCGCAGCTAGAATATTGCTGCATTTGTCTGATTGAACATTTCATGCAGGGAACTTGTCCGCATGTCTACAGGCCAGGGAGCCGAAACTTGACCAAGTTTAGCAGCAGTGCTTACTATTAACTGTATGTGTGCAAAATCCATTTAGAGACTTACTTTCATTGTGATTTATCTTTCGTCATGGGTTACCAATATCTCCCAATAAGATCTGACAATTGGAAAAAAGCAAGCTGACATGGCCCAATTTGCCACACCATGGTAAGGAGTTGGATTTTATTCTGAAACATCTGATTTATATGACTAATATGTGGAGAAGGAACTTGAGCACAGGGAGAGCAAGAGTGGAAAGAAGATGTCTAAAGGATGCAATCATGGTAGCCCAGACCAGCAATGGGAAGGAATCGGAAGGTGGTTTGGATAAGACCTTATCTTGGACTAGGGCAGTGGCAATGGTTATGGGGGAAAAAATGGACAAATTCCAGCTATAATTTGGAAGCTGAATCAATACAACTTACTGGTGGTTATGTTCGGAAGGTTAAGAGAAAGAGAAGGATTAGGATGATTGCTTGCATTTTAGTTTGAGTAATTAGATGGAAGTACCGTTAACTGAGATAAGCATAAAAGGAACAGATTTTCAAAAAGTGACCAAGAATTCTATTTTGGAAACTTTAAGTTTGAGAACCCTATTAAACATCCTAATGGGCTGATCAAGTATGGACATTCACTCAGTTATTATTTACTCAATGAATTAAATAAACATTTTTGTTTAAAGAGTATTAGTGGTTTTCTTTTCAATGAATGACATTCAGTCGAATGGAGTCTCTCCCTTTCTCAAACTTTTTAGCATGTGTTAACTGAAATGTATACTCCAATTAAATTTAATGCACACAGAAAGTATTATTGTGATTATGGACCCATAGGCCAAGTCCTAAATCTACTGTGAGTGGGGATCTTCTAAGACAATCATAACTTCTTAGAGTCCTGGATCCTAGGGACAGAGTATCCAGGTTCCCATCATCCTTTAAGCATCTGGTGCCACTGAGAATAATGACCTGAGAAAGTGGCTCTTAAAATCCAATCTTCCTACAATTGCTTCTTACTCAAATTGATCAGGAAAAGAAGAGATAAAGAGAACATTTTTCCTACACATTCTGAAAAAGATCGAGTTTAGCATATGGCAAGTGGGAAGTTTCTCAATGTGTGGGCGATTACTGGTCTTGCCAATTCAATGTGCTTTTATCCAGGAGACATTTTTTGCTGCAGAGGAGGTTGTGCTCCAGAACTGTAAGAAGTGGATGCACTGGTGAGCTGGAGTGGGCAGGCAAGGAGAAGTCATCGGATATGTTAAAGGCACTGCGCTTTGCGTTCCTTAGTTGGGGGTGGGGGGAGGGACATTCTTCTGAGATCTCTCTCTGGAGGTTTGGTAATGGTATATTAAGTCTGGGCAGTAGTTCTGCACACAATTATCCCTCCTTCCTTGGGAGAAATATAATCCCAAACTTCTCAAATGTTACAGATTCCAGAAATCAGACAAATCTGTGAGCTTTAGAGAGCTGAGTAAATCAGAGAATATTGGAGGAAGGATGGTAGGTGTAAATAAGTGGGTAAAGTAAGAACATTTCTGTAAGTAGAATACAGGATTTGCTGGAATTGTAACAAATGAAAAAGACTAGGTAGACCAAAGCATTCCTCCCTTCTAAAAGCACACGGGACACAGAACAGCCACAATAGTCACCATTTCCAGTTCCCTTCACATTTCAGATCAGATACACGTACTTCCTTAAGCATTTAAGAATAAAATAAATAGCAACTTCTATAGGAAGTGAACTTTTATAGAAAATTGAGTTATGCAGAAAATTAAAAGCAAATTCTTAAGGCACAGTGTTTCTGAACTTAAGAGGAATGAGTTGAGATTAAATAAAGTTGACCTCTAGTTTGTTTGCAGTTGAAGCTTACATTCAGCCCCTGAATAATTTGAATAGTTTCTTGGCTAAGAGTTCACATCCAAGAGCCGAATATGTTATGCATTGAGCATAAAAGACCCAATCTTTGATTAATCTTTTCTGTTCAAACTTTTCACCACCACAAAGTACTTTCCAAACACAAGCATTCTTGGAAAAAGAGTGCATACTCGATCAAGGAGTCAGAAAGAAGCAATCTCCAAACACTGAAAACACCACCTTCCCAAGTTCCAACTCCCTCTCTGGAGTCCAGGATTTGTAATGCTAATCTGAGTACCTTCTTCCATCCTGGAAAAAAGGGGAAAATATCAAAGTGATGGAGTTGAATATTCACTGTGGTGCTAGAGACAACATATTTTTCCAGCACTTTCCTTTCTTAACTCTTTCATGGTATACAGATTTGTACAAAAACAGTATTTCCCTGGTATTTAGCATGATGACAAATGGCTGCCAATTTGGGGCAGCATTTCCAAGGGTTTTCATACCAGAAGAATAATCTCACTTATTACTTTGCAATACCTGCTTTTGTCCACGATGCTGTAATAAACCATCAGTGTAGTTAAGAATCCAATCCAACTAGTTAGAATTTGGGGACCAAAAACTCCCAACCATTTATTAGAAATTTTCACTTTGAATCCAGTTGCTTTTCCAACCTGGATGCAGTTGTTTCCTCTGGAAATTACACATCTTACTAATGATTCAATTAGTTCAAAAAAGATCTAGAACACACTTTGTTTTTTTGTTTCTAACATACAGAATGCCTATCAGACTTACTCAATTGCCTGGCATTACAATTGCCTGGTTTATAATTGATAGTATCAGTGTACTGAGAGATCAGAAACAAAATCTCTTCTTTAATTTGTCATTATAGAGCGCTAGTTATTTACTGTACGTCTGCCCCTCAGGTAGACTCTGAAGCTGTAATTACTGACTAAAAATTTGCCTATTAAAGTACCCTTCTAGGGGTGCCTGGGTGGCTCAGTCATCAGGTGTCTGCCTTCGGCTCAGGTCATGATCCCAGGTCCTGGGATCAAGCCCCATAGAGGGCTCCCTGTTTGGTGGGAAGCCTGCTTCTCCCTCTCCCACTCCCCCTGCTTGTGTTCCCTCTTTGCTGTGTCTCTCTCCATCAAATGAATAAATAAAATCTTTAAAAAATAAATAAATAAGGTACCATTCCAGCTAGCCTGTTTGTTATTTCTTAATGATCTTCACTGTGTACTTCTTTTTTTCTTTTTTTAAAGATTTTATTTAATTATTTGAGAGAGAGAGAGAGAGAGAGAGAGAGAGAGTGTGTGTGTGTGTGTGTGTGTGTGTGTGTGTGTGTGTGAAAAAGACAAGGGCAGAGGGAAAGGAAGGACAGAGGGCAGCCCTACCAGGGGTTCCCTCCAGGGACCCTGAGCTACAGGCAGATGCTTAACCAACTGAGCTACCCAGACGCCCCTTCATTGTTTCTTAAAACTTTCCATCTGCTGTACTTCCTGAGGGCTCTCTGATTAATACTGAAAAAAAGGACACATTTTTATTTGTATACGTGTACTGTATTACAACCAACTTTTTAATCCAAAAGTTATAAGGTAAATCTGCATTAGACTTTCTAAAGAAATGAATTTGTATCTGTACTTCATTTCGTAACCCACAATAACTTCTGCATGCAAAATACATGCATTTAAATCCTTCGATTTGGAACACCAGTACACTTCAGATTAGCTTTTTTTCTCATTCAAAGCAGTTTGCTTTATGCAGCTGTTGGGAAAAGAAAATAATTATTCCCCAGGCTATTCTATAAGTCAGTCCAAATTGGATTTAACCTTTTATTCTTTTCAAGATATAAAATGTGTTTTTTCACTTCTTTTTAATTTACTGAATTTTTGAATATGCAAAATATAGAAATAGAGGAGTAAATGTAAACCTCAGCAAAGGTACTATAGCAGTTTTTCTTTGACAGGATCCCTATGTTACCACGTATTTTACTTCTCATAAAATTTTATATGGCTAAAAATCATAATACTCCATTTTTTTTGTAGACAGAAAGTCATCATTTTCCAGCTATGTATTTCATAGTTATATTTTACTCCTCAAATATAATCTTTTTCTCACGTAAGATTTACCTGTCCTTCAGAAACTTAAAAAACAAATGCTAAATTTTCCCTCAATATAAATCACACTGTGATATTATTGGTTCTCCTAAAATGGCAGAAACTAGATGAGGCCAGAGAGAAATGACCCTGATTAAAATAAGGTAAGTTTTCACAGTACCTGCATGGCTCAGTCGGTTAAGCGTCATGATCAAGTCATGATCTCAGGGTCTTGGGATGGAGCCCTGTGAGGAGCCCTGCATTGATATCCCTGCTTAGCAGGGAGTCTCCTTCCCTCTCTCTCTTCCCCTCCCCCCTGCTGGTGTGCAGGTATGTGCTCTCTCTCTCTCGCTAATAAATAAAATTTAAAAAAATAAGGTCAGTTTCTCCCATGTTTATGAAAGGTTATCAGTATTATACATAAAAAATGACTATAATAATAAGCAATACTAAGGGTCCTAACTTTTTCCAACTAATTTGGAAAGCCATCTTTAACATATTTTAAATTTCCATATCTACTATAATCTATTACCAGAATTTCTATCCTTTCCATTGACCTACCTCTTATTGTGCCAATACAATACTATTTTACTTACTATATTTTTAAAATAAGTTTTTGTTTCTAGAAGGAAAATTTTCTACTACTTTTTATTTTCAAAATTTGATTATTCTTGCTTGGGTATTTTTTATATGACCTTTAGAATCATTTCATTTAGTTCCTGTACTTTAAGAAAAATCCTGATGATATTTTTATTGTGATCACATTAAACTCATGGATTAAAACAAGGCAACATCTTAATGATGTTGGGTCCCCAGTTCTAGAATATGGTAAAGTCTTTCCATTGGTCCCCGTCTTTTTCGTATCTCCAGGTAGCATTTACGATCTTTCAGATTCTTAAGTTTATTTCTAGATAGTTTATATTTAATGTAGTTTATTTTCTCACTTAGAAATAGGAAAACTATTGATTTTTGACTGTTGATTCTATGTAGTTTTATACTTTGTCACTTCACTTTATTGAATTCTCTAATTGTTTGCGGTAGGTTTTTAGTTTTCCTATATCTACCTATAATCTAAATACACAACAACTATCTCCACCTAAATAATAGAAGAATTTACATTCCCAGTACTTTGCATTGTTCTCAAAGTGTCTTAGTTGGATAAAATGTACATTGTGATTCAGTGATACTTGCATAGGTTTCCTCTTAGTGTTCAATACACAGGTAAGCAGAAGAAATGTTCACTTTTAGGTATTATGTGCTATCCTTTGTCGAAGGGTTTTATATTCTTTATCTCATTACTTAAGCAGCTCTATGAGATAGGTACTCAGTTATACCCATTCCATACATGAAGAAACCAAGAATCAGAGGGGTCAGATAACCTGTCCAAGCTTATAGACCAGAAAATGTCAGAGTCAGAATTTGAAATCAGAGCTAGTTGACTCCCAATGAAATGTATAAGGCTGAGAAAACAACTGTCTCCTGGTTCCATATTTTGAGGGGCTCTGACACCCTGTAGCTAGAGCTACCCAGGGAGAAGTTAACCATAGTTGAAGAGGTTAGACTTAGCTCTGATGATCCTCTAGAGGTCGCAAACCACTTGTACTCTGGAACCAACCAGAATGCCACATGATTTCTCTTTAGTGCACTTATGGATTCTTTTACTGATAAAGGGGATACTGATTGAAGGCCTCAAACTTACATCTTCAAGAAATACTTAACTTCATTTTTCTGTATCTTTTTTAATTTCCACTGTGGCTTCCCAAATACACTTTATCATAGTTCAATATGTGTAAGCTCAGTCAAGTCTGGTTTCCCTTAATACATTTAAAGATTCCTCAGTCAAGTCACGGTCTCCTGACTTAATTCTAGGGCTTAAGAACCCCATTTCTGTGGCTGAGATTATGTTCTATGACCATCAAGAAGGTGGGCAAAAGGTCAGCTAGTCATCATTCTTCCATACTGGCATTCTCGAAGATGCACCCTGGGGTCTCTTGTCTCCAATATCAATCTGCTTGGATTGCTGATCTAAATGAGTCACGGTTCTATCCTCATGGCCAGCCATGCTTCATTTAGTCGCATGGGGAAAATCTAGATATTCTTTTAAGGTTGCATAGGGATACCAATTTTTACTCCATTTCTCCTGAATTATTTATCAGAGGGAGAGCCACAAGTTTTGCCACACTTTTTGCTATGAACTGAATTGCATCCCCCCAAAATTTGTATATTGAAATCCTAACCCCCACTGTAACTATATCTGGAAATGTAGCTTTTGGGAGGTAATAACAGTTAATAAGACATAAGGGTAAGGTTCTAATCCAATAGGATTAGAGGCCCTGTAAGAAGATCTCTCTCTTCCCATGTACCTGTAGAGAGGAGAGGCCACATGAGCATACAGTGGGAAGGTGACCATCTACAAGCCACGAAGGGAGAAGTCACCAGAACCCAGCCATTCTGGGACCCTGATCTCAGACTTCCAGCCTCCAGAACTGTGAGAAAATAGATTTCTATTGTTTTGGCTACCTAGTCTATTAGTTATGATAGCCCAAGTAAACTATGATACCCTTGGACGCCAACTAGTAGCCTCTTTACTCTCAAATTCTCCATACCACATCTATCTGCATCTTCTATTACTCTTCACCTTCCCTCTTTCTACCCTCTACTCCCCAAAAAAGCTCAGAACAGAGCCTCTTCTTTTACACTATCTCCTCCCACAAATAACATAGATGGCTCTTGCTTTCTTGCTTCTCCAAGCAGTTGATCTAACAGAAAAGAAGAGGGGTGATAAAAACTGGATCCACTTGATTATATAATCTTTCTAAGGCTAAACCTAGACCTTTGCTTCTGAAATCCAAAGACAAGATATTGACTTCTCGCTTTCAGCAGTGGCAGCTTTTCCTTGAGGCAGTGGTTGCTCTTGGCTGGCTGTTCAAATAAGAACAGGATACAGGGTAACAGAAAATAGTAGGTTAAAAACTCAAATTATTATCATACTGTAGTAAGTTTTTATATCTGAGCATAAGCAAATGAAAATTTCCAAGCTGTAGCAATATTATAATTGAATTACTTAGTCTTTGAGGTTGTAAGGGACAGGCTCACCCAAACTATCTAAGATGATAGGAGTTATTAGTAAGAATACTCCAGTTTAAATTAATGTAGAAAACTGTTTCCACAGCCAGTCAGGCCTAGAGAGATGTGAAATATTATATATCCTTTTATGGCATACACCTAAAGTTCTAGCAACTGGACAGCAATGAGTGTACTTCAATGCTTGTCATCCTCTCAAATGCAGGTGCCTACTGAAACCCCAGTCCCTGATGTGGCTATGCTTTACTCTTAGAATTTCTCTGTCTCTGCTAGTTTTTTTCTTGGCTTCCATTGTCTTTATGTTCTTCTATTTCATATGCCCCAAGAAAGTGTCTCATTGGGTTAGTCAGTCCTCATCAAACAGAGCACACTATTTGGCAGTGTTCTCAGACCAGGCTACCTTATAGGCCTCAACCTCCCTCATGTCTAGGCTATGAAATGTTGCAAACTAGCCAGGGATGCCAGGGATCCAAGTGTGACTTTTTTTCTATAAAGTAGGCTAGGATTATTTCCCAGGATTCCAGGTGACTAGAGAAACTTTTTGAAAACTTGCTCTGACTGGTCATTTCCCAGCATAGGTGAGTATAATAGTACAGCCTGTCCCACAAGCCACTGGGCAAAGCCCATTCCCCTTCATGTTGACCAAAACAGGGTTCAAAAGCTTCCCTTCCATTCAAGCCCCTGCACCTGCATTCTCCGCTTGGTAGGTTAAGAGATTTCTCTTGAGATGCTGATTTGTACTTTAAAAAAAAAAATGAACTTATGCTTGGAACTCTTGCTGCAATATTATATGATGATGTAATTATTTATGTAGTCGCGGCTGAGCCTATAGAAGCCAAAAGCTTTAAAATCTATATCTACAGTTATAGATTTAGACAGAACTCCCCCATGTCATTACCCCCCCACACACACACCTCAAATATTTAAGTTTCAGACCGCTTTTGATGTAACTGTGTACTCTCTATTTTGACTTTCTTGAAGCAGCCCTAGTGAAGCTTAAGATTAAAATCACAAGTCTTGCAGTTCAGACAGAGAATAAAGTACAAACACTGAAGGTGATCTCATGTGCTCAGAATTAAGCCATTAAAGGTCAAATTGACTTAAAATATGAACCAAACAATATAGCATTTAAAAAGGGAGATTTCTTTACCCAGTCTTAACTAATGCAATGAAATATGTTTTCATCTTTATTATTAACAATGCTAGTTAAGCAATGCATTTTTTATGCTATTTTCCTCTTTTTAATTTGGGAATACAACTCTTTGTAAAAAATAAATATGCAGTAAATGATGGCAATAAGTTATGATTGCAGTCTGCTGACTTAGAATAAAAGAAGCCCAGAACAATATGCCCATTTTAGGTTCTTAATTTGTAGAATTTTTATATAAGATGAATTTAGCAACTCCTGAAAAGTTAAAAAAAAATTTCTGCTTCTATTATTTTTACACTTGCAGGGTCTAGGTCAGTAGCAATATCAAAGAGGCAGCTGGGAAGGGGGCTTCATTTAGCTCCCTCATAACCATCATTAGCCACCCCCCCATCATGACTACCCCAAACAGAATCCAACCAAAGTAGAGCACTGTGTGTGCTATTCAAACGCAGCTCCAAAGAAGTCCCCAGGCTGCTTCTTCCAATAGATGCTATCGCAAAGCTTCTCCTGTCTTGACAGTCTAGAGACACCACTGGTCTGAATATCTCTGTTTATATCCTCCCAATAACCATCATTCTGCCTCTTAAGAGTTTTCGTCATAGTTTGGCCATAAGAGCATGGAAGTGGAGAGCTCACACGCAGAGAGAGAAAACAAAAAACAAGCCATTTTGCACAAGGGACTCATTTGCACAGAAGTGCTAGACCACTGTGCACTGTGATCTGAGCTGAGCAAGATAATTTTTCTGGGCCTCAATTTCTCCACCCATAGAATGAAATACTTAAAGGGGCTGATCTCATAAGTCCTTTGCAGTGCCCCGAGTGTCGGATTCCTGGTCTCATCGAATATCTGACTTTGGATTGCTTATCAACACCTGCTACTGATCCTGGATACCTGGGTCCCTTTTGTTATATTTAACCATTTTTCCGAAGGAAAAGAGAAACTCTAGCAGGGTAATTACAGAGAATCAAGCCGAGATGCTACGCGGCCGTAGGGAAAGTCCCCTAGTTCGGCACCCCTCCCATCACCCCAGCACCACCAGATGAAAAGGCCTCTGGGGTGCAGACCGCCGGCAGAGTTGCGCGGTCAGTGGGAGAAGCTGGAAAGATTATATGAAGCAAACCACTCCGCTTATCTCAAGTCTCACTTTCTTCCTTCCTTTACTCATGCTCACGGTAGAAACAAAGGGAAATGTTCCCGAAGTAAAGTTCTCGGCTTTTTCCCCCCTCACAAAAGGCACTTTTCTGGAGAAGTGGAAGGGAGGGCAAAATAAAGAAGGAAACAACGGCCTTGGAACAGTCTGCAGGAGGACTCCGACTGGTGCTCAGAAACGCCGGCTCTGTGTCAGGCGCGGCCTGTCTTCCCCTGCAGGGGCCGCGGCTGCTGGGAAGCCCTGGCTGAGGCCCAAGGGACCCGGACCTTGGGCGGAGGGGCTCCCTGGCGGCTTGGCCACGGGAAAGAAAGCCTCGGGGTCAGCAAACTGCTAGCCCCCATAAGTAGATCTAATTATAACCGCTTACTTCAAAAAGAGGATTTAACCCAAAGCAGATTTAGCAGGGCAGTTTCCAAACGGCAGCAGGAATCCCGGGCCTGACCTTTGAGAAAATCCTATAGGCTTCCCTGCCCCCAGGAACTCGGCAAGCCAGTCATGGTGGACTCCTCAGACGGCAGAGAAATTCAGGGCTTTCAACTTGAATTCTCAGGATACTAGTGGGGGTGTTTAATTTAGCAGAAGGGGTGTCTGGCAGGGCGGGCCCACCGCAGCGTGTCCACTGGTGGTCAGAGGATTGATCTGGGGGAAACACTGACAGTAAAAAAATATAAAGCCCTCAAGTATAACCTGTTCAGTCAAAAATACTATTTCAAAACCTTAAGGTGGTTTGATATAAGAGTAAGCATCCAAGGTCTCTTAGTGAATTCTTATCTAAAACAGGAAAGTTTGCTGATGTATCCCAGTAGTGCTGCTGATCAAAGTATCAAAACCATCTTAAGATAATTCCTTTTTAATTTTTACTTTGATTTTAAAAACCTACACAGCACTTTGCTCAGAAGAAATGGTTGCTGGAGTTGTTTAAGAAAAATCAAACTCCAAAAGGGTACAGAGGGTTGGAATTGTTCATCTAGAGGTGATCAACATGAAGTTAGTAAATAAACACATTGGGGATAGGCTTATTGTAGAATATAAAAGTACTTCGTGAAATATAAAGCTCTCCATCGTGTGTTTTTATTTCAATTATTCTCACAGAACACAAAAATTAGGAAGACAAAAAAGAAAGGAAAAGAAACAGCCTGGATAAGTACAGTCTCCCAGCCACGCACGTCATTCAACTGATGAGTCACTGAACTTTCCCTCAGAAACTAATAATACACTGTATGTTAATTAGTTGAATTTAAATAAAATTTAAAAATAAATAAAAATAAATAAACCAACAACTGTGAGTGAACTGGTGCCACCTCAGGCATTTAGCTTACGTGGGAAACTGTAGAGAAGACAGGTGTGTCTGGTTCTGAACCAAATCATTTACAACATGACTAGAAAACAATTAATTCATATAGTTGTTCTTTAAAATTATTTGATTTCAAATATTTTAAGAAGTCACTATCAAACAAGCAGCTGCTCTTTTACCTGACCACGTTCCAACACAGAACAACTAACTAGAGGGCTGTTGTAGACATTCATAATTCACACTGTCACTAAAACCTTGTTTGCAAGATCTGTGCTTGAGGTTGGGAAGTTCACAGAGACTGAGGGAGTGGTTTATTCTCCGTGCTTGCTTACCCCCAAAATGTCAAATTAGAACATTGTTTAAACACGAAGCTGATAAACCTTAGCTTACAGGAGCAGAAGACAGGCCTAAAGAAATGGAGAGTATCGTACATTACACTCCAACAAGCAAAGAGAACTTTGTTCTCTTCTCCATTTCTCCTTCCCCAAGGGATGGGCCAAGTCCAACAATAAGTTAAAATTACCAATAATTTTTTTTTATTTGCCCCAGGGGTACAGGTCTGTGAATCATCAGGCTTACACCTTTCACAGCACTCACCATAGCACAAACCCTCCCCAATGTCCATAATACCAATAATTTTTTAAACCTTTAACAAAAACCTGTGCTATTTCATGCTTTTATTTACTCACTATGACAGCTTTTCTTATAAGCAAATTAATCTGGGAAAACCATATCTCTTTCTTATAACTAAATATATAATAAATCTGGAATTAGTAAACCTGTTCCCAAGTGGCTCTTAATTTGCAAGTCCTAAACAGAGAAGCAGACATGCTTGGTAACTCAAAGCATGAGGATTGGATGTCACCAGTTTCAAAGATTGTGGAATTCACAACACATAACCATTCAGTGGAGGAAAGAAAGGGGGAGAGTAAGCTGAAAAGAAGATGCTGAACAAAACTGGAGAGTATAGGAGAGTTATTTACAAAGCCTTTCAAATTGGAGTATCGACTTTAAATGTGATACCAGGTCTGAGAGAATTACCTGCCAGGTCAGAAATCAATGCTCAACATGCAGAGGTTTTATTTGGGGTTGTTTTGATATTAGTTTTTTTTACACTGAGTTTTAAGAGTCATGTAACCCTTAGAAAGCAGGTAGCTCTAGTCATTAAGTAATTTATACACAACCAAGTATTAAGATTTTCTGTTGTGGTATTAAGAATGAATAGGATTCATTTTAAACGGTTAAGCTTACTAATTTGTCAACCACGTATTCAAGAAGTAAACGTAGATTATTTTCCATAGAAGGAAATTAGTAGAGAGGCTTTTGGAATGTAGGTGCTTCATTGATCTTATATTAGCTCCCTGGGTTTGTTTCCAGTTGTATGGCTTTATGGCTCTCAACATCCTAGAGGGAATCTGGGGTCCCACACCTGTGCACCCCCAAACCCTATTCAGATGGACAATGGCAGGTAAAAGACTGTCCCACTTTCTACAATCCATTCAAGTCAGAAACCACTCAGAAATCGGAGTCAGAACCTGGGCACCTGTCTGTGGTGCCACTGGGCTGATGTGGGCTCCCTGACCCGAGGGGCATCTCCGTGTGGCCCATGGCACGTGTGCTCATTACCTCTCCCGCTCCTGCTCCAGCAAGTTGGTGAAGTCATCGCTCTTGTTCATGTAGTCAGTGTGTTTGTGCTTCTCGCTTTCTAGCTCGTACACCGTGCGCCGGTGACACTTTTCGGCCAGCAGCAGCTGTTCTAGCATGCGCCGGTACGTTTCCTTCTGTTTTTCCTCAAGTCTGTCCAGCTGGGTAAACAAACATGGGAAAGAGCTTAATAGTTCATTTGATTTGCATAGGACTCAAAATATTATATTGGTCTCCTGAGTTATTATCTGAAGGAGAGAACATCGAGTATGGTGTTCTCTGCTGGTTTCCCCATCCCATCATTTTGTCTGGGCCAACAGGCTTTCTGAACTTGCCATTGTTAAGGCTGCAGTAACTTCTGGCCTTCTGGCCCTTTTGCTGTGAACAGATGTACTTGTTCCTAAAGTTTTGAGAGAACGAACTCTTTCACTATTTCCGTGAGATGGCACAAAACCCTACACTTAGAAAGAGGATGACAGCCCTCCTCATCTCAGAAAAATTAACAGCTTAGCATGTACCTGTACTGAACTTCTCCCCTGGGAAGTCATTACCGTGATCACAATCTTTTTTTTAAGACTCGAAGTTACATGCACTTCTAGGAAAAGTATAGGAATGCCCCACAGTCCTCTCTCTTCAAAATAGGCTAAATAGAGGGTGGATTTCAGGACTTACAGAGAGCATGTATCTCAGACTAAAGGAGATGCTCTCAAATATTATTACATGACTTCTTTTAAAAAGAATTTATTTATTTATTTGTTTGTTTGTTTGTTTATTGAGAGAGGGAGAGCGAGAGAGCTCATGTGGGTGGGGTAGGGGTAGAGGGAGAAGGAAAGAATCTCATGCAGACATGCCACTGAGTGTGAAGACTGTCACAGTGTTGGGTCCCACAACCTGAGATCATGAACTGAGCTGAAATCAAAAGTAAGATTCTTAACTGACTGAGCCACCCCTGCACCCCTATCACAGGACTTTTTGTGCCTATTTCTCTGACCAGGCTAGAAGATCTTTAAATGGTGCCTTGATTGTGTTTTTAGTTCCTAGTGCCAAGCACAGTGCCTGGAACAAAGTAAGTGTTCAGTAAATGTTCAATTGGACCAAATCTCCCAATATTGATAGTTCCCTATCCCACTCTCCTCTTCAAACTGTAGTTCAGGGTTTCTCAACTTCAGAACTATTGACATGTTAGGTCAAATCATTCTTTATTTTGAGAGGCTGTTTTGTGCACTGGAGGATGTGTGGCAGCCTCCTTGGCCTCTGCCCCCTAGGTGCCAGCAGTACTACTTCCAACTGTGATAAACCTACCCTTAGACATTGCCAAATGTCCCTGGGAGGGCAAAACACCTCCACCCTCCCACCCACCCCAAATTGAGAACCACGGCTTTAGGAAAAACATATTTAAAATCCATTCTCAGTCCTCAACCTATGCCCTTAAACTTAATGGGGGTAATTCCATGCAGTATCAGCATCAGAGTTCTTCCCCTGGGTTCTCCACGTTTGTCCCTCAGTCATACGGAGGATCTGAGGTTACCTCTACAGTTGTGTGAGATCTCCATTGTGGGGATCATTTCTGGGCCTCCAAATAAAAGAGATACTGCCTACATAATCCCTAGTGTTTCTTTTCTTTTTCTTTCTTTTTTTTTTTTAAGATTGTATTTATTTATTTGACAGAAAGAGACACAGCAAGAGAGGGAACACAAGCAGAGGGAATGGGAGAGGGAGAAGCAGGCTTCCCGCCGAGCAGGGAGCCTGATGCGGGGCTCCGTCCCAGGACCCTGGGATCATGCCCTGAGCCACCCAGGCACCCCAATCCTCAATGTTTCTGACCAGATCTCCATCCCTTTGTGTAAGAGCCAGTAACAAGACAAAATGGTAAAGAAGCCCAGGTTAACTGGTGCCAAATAATATTTGATACCATTAGGGATTGGCAAATTGTACTTTTATGTGTTCTGATATATTTCTGTAATCTTAAAAGCACAGCTTATACAAGAGATTTCCTTCATTGGAATATCTCTCTATTACAAACTAGTCTCCCCAGGAACTCTTCCATCTATCTACTATGTGATTTTCATCATATATTATAGAGTTTGTCAAGCATTTCTAAAATATCATCATCATCATCACCATCAATGTAGAAAGAGCAACTCTTTCCCTCTTTTGATCCTTTCTACATTATCATGAAATAGGACCCACTTCCCTTTTGAAAATATTTGGAAAGCAGCTTCTGCTTATTTCTTCATACCATCACCCCTCCGGGAAGGAGGGGTGACTTATTTGAAAGTTGAGCAATTGGTCTACTAGGTATTTACTCAAAGGATACAAAAAAATACTGATTCAGAGGGGCACATAAACTCCTATGTTTATGGAAGCATTATCAATGATAGCCAAATGATGAAAAGAGCACAAGGGTCTATCGACTGATGAACAGATAAAGAAGATGTGGTGTATATACATAATGGAATATTACTCAGCCATCAAAAGAATGAAATCGGGCACCTGGGTGGCTCAGTGGGTTAAAGCCTCTGCCTTCGGCTCAGGCCATGATCCCAGGGTCCTGGGATCGAGGCCCACATCGGGCTCTCTGCTCAGCAGGGAGCCTGCTTCCTCCTCTCTCCTCTCTCTCTGCCTGCCTCTCTGCCTACTTGTAATCTCTCTCTCTCTCTCTCTGTCAAATGAATAAATAAAATCTTTAAAAAAAAACAAAACAAAAGAATGAAATCTTGCCGTTTGCAACAACATGGATGGAGCTAGAGAGTATAATGTTAAAATAAATCAGTCAGAGAAAGACAAATGCCACATGATTTCACTCATATGTGGAACTTAAGAGGCAAAACAGATGAACATAAGGGAAAGGAAAAAGAAAAAAGAAAGTTGTATTTGGGAAAGGGAAATAGGCATAAGCAGTTCAGCCTTTCCATTTCTTTTTTTTTTTTTTTTTTACTCTGACTGCCATAAAATGGTACACTGTGCTCTGAAGGCCCAAATTCTCCTTCAAGTGGTTTCTTCAAAGTCTTGGAGGGAAAGCAATAGAAAGCCCAGTGGTACTCCTTTATCTATTCGGACCAATAATAAAACTAAATGCTTTAACTCATCTATCCAACTCCTGCAGTTACCCTCAATCCTTTTGAGGAACTCTGGAAGGGAAGATGGGGGCATTATTAACTGAATAGCTAAGATACTCAGAAAAAAAGACATTGTGAGGGCATGTGGAGAAAATAGCTTATGTTGATAGGAAGTGTTCTGAGGCAGCCCGGTCAAAGGTAGACCTTAGCTTTAGTATGTCCTGTCCATGTGGACCTTTGAGATTTGTTGTTCTCAGCAGCTACAGTCCTGGGGCTAGTTCACTGGACCAGTTGCTGGGGTCTCAGTGGGCCATGTTCCCCTTACATACACTAGCACAGCTTGACCCCAGCACTGATTATGTAATCAGGAAGACAGTCTTTTTGTCTCTTTTTTTCATAATTTCTTTTAAGATTTTATTTATTTATTTGACAGAGAGAGAGAGATTACAAGTAGGCAGAGAGGCAGAGAGAGAGAGAGGAGGAAGCAGGCTCCCCATCGAGCAGAGCCTGATGCAGGCTTGACCCCAGGACCCTGAGATCATGACCTGAGCCTAACCCACTGAGCCACCCAGGCACCCTTTGTCTCTTAATGCACTGAAAGAATGGTGTGCACACTGTTTTTCACACAGAATTGCAGGTCCAGACTTTAAACTGCAGAGGTAGCAAATTCCTTTTTAGCAATAAAGCATTTGTGTGTGAGGATCTAGCTTTTAATTTTAAATTCTAGATGTAAGAACCAACATAGGTAGCAAGCAATCAGCTGTACAAGACTCTGTTCCTTGTTATTTTGTTTGGAGCTACATAGAGCTCCCAGGAGAGAACTTAGGTGGGCTAACCTCTCTCTTGGATCTTTGTGTCTTGTCTAGAGGCTCTGAAGACCACCTCCCATAACAATGGGCTCTGGTCGATTCATTAATCATGTATACTCTGTCCATGACTTTTGGTTTTCAGGATCCAAATTGTGACTCAACCATTGAGAAACAGTTGCTTTCATTAATGAATAGTGAAAGTGAAATGGGAACCCGTTACTTTAGAAATACAGTTCCCACTTGGACAGAGGTGGAAGGAAAATTAAATGAGATCATCATAACACTGAAGGCCAAAAAGAGAGTATACCTGGAAGTTTTATTCTACTAAATAAAGTTGATGGAGAAGAGGTTTAAGGACTTGAGATGGAGAGAAATTTCAGCATGTTTTAGACAAAAGAATCATGGTTCAGAAAGTGATTTTAGCTCTGTTATCAGCAGAAGGCTAACTGGAGAAGTATTAAGAGATTTAGGAAGAGAGAGATCTACTGAATCTAAATCTAAATCTAAGTCTACTAAAGAGGAAACAAAGTCTTAAAGACCAAACTGGACTTACACAAAAGAAAAATGGATCTGGGTGCTCTTAAAGATAGGGCTATAAAGAAAGGAGATTATTTTAGTCATTATTGAATCAAAATGAGTGACCAGAGGACGTAGAGATGGGCAACTACAGAGAACAGAGCCATGCGAGTCCCCCCACAAAAAGGGATGGGGTCCAGAAAATGTTTGAGGAACATGCTGTAAAACTGCAGATAGTTCTTCAGGAGATCAGTTGGGAGCCATTCTCTTGGAGCCTGCAACAGTTATCCAAGGTGGACACATAAAATATAGACAGATTTCAGAATTAAATTCTGAGAAGATCAAGGTAGAACATTTGAAGCATTATTTGGTGCATTTCAGGGTGTCAGCTAAAACAGATGAGCCCTGAGTGACACACTTAAGAAACTTGGAGATGTAGAGTTTGAAGGAAAAATGAGATGAACATCAGGGGATTCAGGCAGGACAGTAATATAAACAGTTCAAACATGGCTATAGTGGGATGCGAAAAGACTTGTCAGAGAGGATTATTCAACTCAAGGACACAAATGTAGGTAAGATTTGTCTTAAATAAAGGATCCTCTTGGCAGGCTTATAACTCCTTGATTTTACTTCTATCACTGAGGGATACCATATAAAATAGAACACAGAAGGTAACTAACCCAGACTGTTGGGAATCCTGTTGTAGTTAAAGGATTTTCTCTACCTGCCTCCTTTCCCTTAGACATCGCCTAAGTCTCTACTTTGGTCTCGCTAAGAGTAACATGGGCCTGCATTATGCTGAGTCATTTTGCTGGAGGTAAACCGACTGTGGAACTGAGGATTTTCTTGTATTTTTAATATTTATGTATGTGAGGTTGGTATTATGATAATTGCATATGTTCTAATAATTCTTTAGATTCCTCGATAAAAGGGGAATAGGGATAACTTAGGGTATATTAGTTGAACTTGGAAAGTGCTTAAGATTAAGATCCCTCTGGCTGGGGTGCCTGGGTGGCTCAGTGGGTTAAAACCTCTGCTTTCGGCTCAGGTCATGATCTCAGGGTCCTGGGATCGAGGCCCGCATGGGGCTCCCTGCTCAGCAGGGAGCCTGCTTCCTCCTCTCTCTCTGTCTGCCTCTCTGCCTACTTGTGATCTGATCTCTCTCTCTGTGTCAAATAAATAAATAAAATCTTTAAAAAAAAAAAAGCCTCTGCCTTCGGCTCAGGTCATGATCTCAGGGTCCTGCTTCCTCCTTTCTCTCTGCCTGCCTCTCTGCCTACTTGTAATTTCTCTCTATCTCTCTATCAAATAAATAAATAAAATCTTAAAAAAATTAAATAAAAATAAAATAAAAAAAGATCCCTCTGGCTAAGGCTAAGCAGAATAAGAATTTGGGAAGGAAAGACACTGAAATCTTGATTTCTTTGGAATTTTGCTTAAGAATTATGAACTTTCATATCCTGGACTTTAATTCACAAAGAAGCTCAGGGGGATTTAATATTTGCTGCTTAATTTCTCCTCAGATATTTGGCAAGGCAGAGGGGGTCCACCACATGGAGTTCATTGCTGAACCTCTGATGAGTTCTATTGGGTAACCTAGTTGGGCCTAATTTGGGACAGAAATTAAAATGAGCAGTGATTATTGGGCTTGAGATGCAGCATGGCTTCTAAGAATAAGAGCTAGACTATCCACTCATGGTCTTAGGAGGCTAATGGAACAGTGACTGTATTGGGATCATCCCTCATGAAGTCAGAAGAAGGACTCCTGCTCCTGGGTAATGACAACTTGATTGTTAAGTCTAAAGG
Organism: Ailurus styani; assembly: GCA_002007465.1. NCBI lineage: Eukaryota > Metazoa > Chordata > Mammalia > Carnivora > Ailuridae > Ailurus > Ailurus styani. The sequence goes on along the minus strand of LNAC01000102.1, from coordinate 4,325,359 downwards.
GTTAGGAGACTTCAAATTTGTAGATGGTAGAAGAGAAATCTTTTCTCCTCCTAGCATTCTATTTTTCCCACAAAGCAAGACCTTACCATTTTGTTCAGTATTGGGAAAAGTAGCTTCTGTCCTTCTCTCTACCTCCTCACTCACTCCTTCCCAAGTGAGGAATACTCTTCAGATTGTGAGTTGAGGGAGAAAGAAACCAAAAAGCATGTTCAGCTAAGCCAGTTCTAAAAGGACCACCCACATGGTGGGTGCTCCTCTATCCATGAGATAGGAACACTTGGGTTAGGTCTACTTTCTGAAGGTATGTCAGAAACCCCTTTGTACTTTTTCATAGAACTCACTGGGTTAGAGGAAGTGTTTTTGAGTAAGTGTGTGTGCTTTCAGACCCGCCTCTCCTTTGAGGTGTCATCCCAAGCTCTAACTTGGCAGCAAAGAATTAGGAAATCTAAATGATATCATTTATCCGAACTGAGTTCTCTGGTCCAGGGGGTTATCATAAGAATATTTAATGAATATTTTGACCTCATTATGTTTTTCACTCCTCAAACTTCTCCAAGTTTGGAACTAATTAAAGGTGGGAGCAAATATCACAATATCGCCCAGTAAATGCTAATGGCTAGTATTTGTTGAGTACTCAGTATGTACCAGACACTGTGTTAAGAGGTTTACAGGGATTGCTTCATTTAATCTCCACAACAACTCTAGGAGATACACACTGTTGCTACTCCCACCTGACAGAGAAGGAAGTTTAGGGAGCTGAAGTGACCTGCCCAAAGCCATAGGCAGTTGGTAACCATGGCTCTCAGACATGGAAGCGGATCCAGCCAGTTGACTGCATCCCATCATAAATCATCTCTTAACATTTTAGGCAAAGATTAAAACAAGAGTTCCAGCTTATCCTTGTTGAAATTAGGGTAATTACAGGACCGTCAGTCTGCTGTGAATACCGTCTAAAGCAGATCTTATCTGAGATCTGTCAAAATGAGCTTCTACAAAGACTTGACATAGGATAATATATTATCTTTTATATTATATTATTATCTTTTCTATTATAATAAATTGCTTCACTTTTAATTTCTGTGTTCTTTTTGTTCATTTATGATACTAATTTCATATATCTGAATTTTTTTACATGAATTCTGAAGTCAGTACGGGTAGCTCTAGCAACTATTTCCCTAATTCAGCCTCAAACTTCTACGACAACGTGAGAATACTTTTAACACGTAGTATCATGGGAAATTAATAACATCGCAGATAGTTCCTAATACAATCTTATATAAAAATGATTAAATATAGCCTTATTAGATTTCCTTTCCTCTTAAAAAATTGCCCTAAGCATTCCATTGGGATTTTGCCTCAACCACTGTATTGTAGCTACTTACATGAGACCATTTTAACTATGACAGATTCTGTAAGATACAAAAATACAGTCCCTTTATAAATATCAACAATAAAATAAATGTCCATCAATACAATATCAATAATCAATTTAATTCTAGGTAACCGATTTGAAAATGATCTTGATAACTCAATGCCAAAACTGATGAGCACTTCAAAATTTTACACACATCATCTCCTAGAGAAATAAAAGAATAACAGACCACAAAAGCATGTAATTAGTGTAATCACATGAGAAATATATTTCAGGCTTTAAGTATTTTTAAGGTAATGCTTCTAAAATTCTTATCATTGCAATGTATGCACTATAATTCATCAATTATTTCATTACAATTTAATTCTATACTAGTGTGTCATAAAAATTTTGCCTTTGAAAGAAAACGTTAAAGCATGGAAAATGGAGAATGGGAAGTCATCTCTCTGAGGTATCCTTATATACAGGAACTTGCTGATGTCGTATTTTTACCTCTGAAATCGGTTTCTCATAGACATCTTCTCCTATAGACTTCTCCTGGGCTAGGATGGCATCTCGGTGCAGGACTCGCAGCACTTTCTCTGGCTCTGCAGACCCGTAATGAGCCTCTAGAACCTCGGGCTTGGTTTTCTCTGTCTTCAGCATGTGGATCACATCTTCCCTGGCCTGTGGTAGAGTGAGGCAAGGTGAGATGGTTGACAACATAAATCACATGCCAGACTCACAAAATCAACACAAAGCTTATTGAACACATCCCCATCTCTTCGGGGCTATTGGCAAATTCACTGGGTATTTTGTTCTTATTTTTTATCAAAAGCAGACTGGCAAGCAGATACTCTGCTTCAGGTTGCTAGGAAGCAGGCAAGCAGAAAACGGATTTGTGCTAATATTAACTACATAAAATTGCTTTATCTAAGTAGAAAAGATTCTGAGTGCTTTTGAATCAAGAGGACCTGGGGTACTTACCCCCTTTCACTGTACATGAGGTCAAGGACAATTTAAAGTTTTCTAGTTTTCTGTTTATGCTTTCAAAGAAATATTCAAATCTGGTTTCCCCATTCTAGTTATAACTCTATGTGTAATTAACAAAACAACCTTTATTTGTGAGTTCCTGTTTCCCATCAAGTGATTCAGTTTACACAGAAACACATGGTTGGGAATACATATGGTGCTGGGCTGGGCTTTTTGAACTAAAGTATTCTCACCAAAGGTGAAATTTAACTGCTATAACATCCAGACTACGAATCACATGAGCCAGGTTGGTGGAGTCAGCATTGTTCTTCTGGCTTCTCAGCAAAACTTCAGCACCTTGTTGAACTCTTGAGAAAGCCAAATGATTGTAGGTTTTATATCATATTGACCATGGATCTCATCACATAATGCAAATACACCTAGATGTATTTTCTACTGGTTAGTAGTGATGAATTTTCTAGTTATGATGGAGCTGACATTTGGTCAATGTACTTCCATCTGGTCATATACTTGTTTTTCCAGTAATGGTGATAAGTATGAAGTATCCTAACCTCATGTCACCTTATACCAAAGTACAAACTGGTGGGCAAGAGTCACAGCGTATGGCAATAGAATACAGTTTTCCCCTGTGTTACACTAACTATGGGTTTGAAATTATAAACCTGGCTCATTATCATGGTATTCTAAACAAGGGAGTGAACTAGTTAGCCCTAAGACAGGAGCATTATAAAGTTTGTCTTTCTTGAGGTTTCTCACTTTCATTGCTTTTTCATAGTCTCCAAATTAATCTAATTCCGGATGGCTAAAGACTACTACGGAAACGTCAATAGACTAGAATTTGCAGATTTTCCCCCCTGTTGTCTTTGCCACATTTGCATGTGCTCATTTCAAGACAAAAATTGGAAAATATTAATTTTGAAGGAAATAGTAATTCAGAATTAGCATGAAAGTTAAGGTCAGAAAATAATTTAATGGAAAGGCAATGTGTTTCCATGTAGAGTGAAAGAACATAAGCATAGACACAGTACCAAGCTATCTTGTACAGTATCTTTGTACAGCTTAGGAAAAGGTGCTTATTTCCTCTGGGAGATATAGCCTGAGTCCGATTTCCGCTTACCTAGCAAGGGAAGAAAGGCCTGTATTTCCACCCCTGTTTATCCCCTCTCCCAGGCTCCTTTGGGTAAGGCATAACTCCATTCTGTAGATGGTGACCCTGTACTGAAGGAGTCTAAGATCTGTCATTGGTTATTGGTTTTCAGGCAAATAATATAAATAAGGAGCTTTTAGAAATGTAAATCAGTAGCTATTTCAGTTTAAAAGTTTAAGCTATGTGGTTTTGAAACATGTAAATATTCTTGGTATCTATCTTCCTGACCAAATCTTAATTCTCTTAGAAGAAAACAGTTTCTTTTGTTCCAACTGATACGAAACATCTTTTCCTTCTCTCCCTAAAAATGTGCTTGTGCTTGAATTGTGTGATATGCTACATATACCACACATTTCATTATTAGTTTAATTACTCTAGACACTAATTACCAAAGAAAAAGAGGTCATGGTGGTATAACTCTGGGCATTATATATTTAGAACCACATTATTCATCATGAACTTACTAAAAGCTTTTTAATTGCTATAATAATAATCCTGGAAGGAATACAAATATTGCCTATAAATCACTACTATTTAAAGTAGCTTAATATAGTAAATCAATCATTATTATGTTGGTGTCTTTTTAATCAATGGGTTAATGAAATGGCTGTAATCACAATGAATTTTTTAACTACTTTAAATATATGATTCAATTTATGTAAATAAGGTCCTACATTTTGCGGATAAAACCACTTTACACTTCCATTTTAAGAAACTTCTTAATCTTTTTAAAGATTTATTTATTTATTGGAGAGAGAGAGAGTGTGTGTGTGTGTGTGTGTGTGTGTGTGTGTGTGTGCGCGCGTGCGTGCGCGCACGCGCACGCGGGCAAACGGAGAAGGAGGAAGAAACTTGAGCAGACTCCATGCTGAGCACCAGAGCCCCACCACTGGTTCCATCTCAGGACTCTGAGATCGTGACCTGAGCCAAAACCAAGGGTCTTAACCCATTGTGCCACCCAGGCGCCCTGAAACTTCTTAATTTTTATATAAAAGAATGAAATACAAAATGTAAGAAAGTTCTTGTCCTTAGATATCACTATTTTCACACAGAAGTTTCATCAGATGCAAGCAGTTAAATTCTTAGGGTATTGCAGTGATACTAAATAGACCACTGTATTTATAGATATGTAAAAGGACCCAGAGGGAAGACTTCTTTGGAGAAGACTTTAGAAAAGAGAAAGGGGTCAGAGGAGGAAGGGACTAAATTAATTATTCAATTTATCTAGTCCTGATGATGAAGAGAATAAATATGAGATTAGGGAATAAAAACAGACACAGAGGGGTCACATTCTTCTATTCCACCCTACAAGTTCCTCTTTGTGCCAAGGGAGACATATGGAAACCAAGAACAAAGATGTCCCTGCAGAACCATAACTGCATCAGATGGAGCAAGTGGTTGTCTCAACTGGCTGCATAAGGAACTGATTAAAAACATATGGGGGCAGCAAAGAGCTACTCTGCAAAGCCCAGGGCCAACAGGTGAGTGTATGATTCATCTTATAGAGTCAACAGAGGGTATCTGGCTTTGCTGGGAAAGCAGGGAAATGGCAGGGGGGGGCGAAGAGGGGGGCAGAATAAGATGCAGAACAGGTGGAGCCACAACAGGTGGCATAGTTCAAAAAAAGAGTTAAATCCAATCATTCATTCAATAAGTATTTGTGCACATTCACTGTGGGCAATGCACTGTGTTCAGTATTAGAGATATAACAGCATCCTCAGAGATTAAATCCTGGAAGGATATGAACAAATAATTCAAGTCTCATGATGGAGGAGATACAGGGGGCGAAGAACTCCATCTAAAAATATACTTGACTTGAATATAAGCTAAGGAAAAGCCTTCACAGAGGAAGTGACCCAAAAATCTCACAATGAGTACTTGAGCCAGAGAAAGATGGGAATTAGGGTGAGAATGTTCTTGGCCAAGGGAAAACTGTAGGCAAAAGCCAAACAGATGTGATGCATGGGCTGGAAAACATGGGGCTGGGGTGATAAATAATGGGCAACTCATGAAAAACCTTGTAAACCAGGTAGTGAGTTGGCATTTTCTCATGGAAGAGCAAGCAGCCTTGGAATTTTTAAGCAGCAGGACTAGGACGTGGTCAGGTTTGTGTGGTGGAAACATCATTCATTTACCCTGTTAAAAACGTACAAATTCTGAATCAACAAATAAAGAGATATTCCCTGCTCATGTACTGGTAAAACAAATGTTATTAAAATGTCCATACTACCCAAAGAAATCAAATTTAATGCAATCATTATCAAGATACCAACAGCATTTTTCACAAAACTAAAACAAATAATTCTAAAGTTTGTATGGGACCACAAAAGACCCAGAATAGCCAAAGCAATCTTTTTTTAAAAAAGATTTTATTTATTTATTTGACACAGAGAGAGAGATTACAAATAGGTAGAGAGGCAGGCAGAGAGAGAGGAGGAAGCAGACTCCCTGCTGAGCAGGGAGCCCCATGCAGGCCTCGATCCCAGGACCCTGAGATCATGACCTGAGCCGAAAGCAGAGGTTTTAACCCACTGAGCCACCCAGGCACCCCTAGCCAAAGCAATCTTGAAAAAGAACAAACCTGAAGGTATCACAATCCCAGATTTCAAGATATACTACAAAACTGTAGCAGTCAAAACAGTATACTACTGGCACAAAAATGGACACAAAGATCAAAGGAACAGAATAGAGAACCCAGAAATAAACCCACACTCATATGGTCAATTAATCTACAACAAAGAAAGCAAGAATATGCAATGCGAAAAAGATAGTCTCTTCAACAAATGGTGTTGGGAGAACCAGACAGGTACATGCAAAAAAAAAAATGAGGCTGGACCACTCTCTTATAACATATACAAAAATAGAGTCAAAATGGATTAAAGATATAAACTGAGACCTGAGACCATAAAAATCCTAGAAGAGAGCACAGACAATAATATCTCTGATGTTGACCATAATAACATTTTTCTAGATATGTCTCCAGGGGCAAGGGAAACAAAAGCAAAAATAAACTATTAGGACTACATCATAATGAAAAGCTTCTACACAGTGAAGGAAAGAATCAACAAAACTAAAATACAACCTACTGAATGGGAGAAGATATTTGCAAATGATATATCCAATAAAGGGTTGGTATCCAAGATATACAAAGACTGATACATTTCAACACCCAAAACACAAATAATCCAATTAAAAAATAGGCAGAAGACATGAACAGACATTTCTCCAAAGAAGAAATCTAGATAATCTAGACAATAGACATACAAAAAGATGCTCAATATCACTCATCATCAGGGAAATGTAAATCAAAATTACAGTGAGATGTCACCTCATAATGGCTAAAATCAGCAACACAAGAAACAACAGTGTTGGCAAAGTTGTGGAGAAAAAGGAACCCTCATGCACTATTGGTCGGAATACAAACTGTGCAGCCACTGTGGAAAACAGTATGGAATTTCCTCAAAGAGTTAAAAACAGAACTACTTTATGACCTATTAATCACACTACTGGGTATTTACCCCCAAATATAAAAATATTAACTCAAAAGGACACATGCACCCCTATGTCTATTACAGCATTATTTGCAATAGCCAAACTATGGGAGCAGCCCCAAGTGTCCATCACTGGCTGGCTCAGTTGGTAGAACACCCAATTCTTGATCTCAGGGTCATGAGTTCAAGCCCCATATTGGGCATGGAGCCTACTTTAAAAAAAGGCATGCCACACACACACACACACACACACACACACACACACACACACACTGTTATATTATTCAGCCATAAAAAGAATGAAATCTTGCCATTTGCAACAATATATATGGATCTAGAGAGTATAATGCTAAGTGAAATAAGTCAGTCAGAGAAAGACAAATACCATTTGACTTCACTCATATGTGGAATTTAAGAAACGAAACAAACAAACAAGGGAAAAAAGAGACAAATAAAAAACAGACTCAAATATAGAGAACAAACTAATGGTCACTGGAGGGGAGGGCAGTAGAGGAATGGGTAAAATAGGTCAAGGGGATTAAGAGTATACTTATCCTGATAAGCACTGAATAATGTATAGTATGGTTGAGTCACTATATTGTACACCTGAAATTAATATAACACTGTACGTTAGTTATAGTGGGATAAAATAAAGTATTTCTGCAGGTGATTTTAAAGCACAGCTGTACTTAGAAACCACTGCTTTAGGAAAGATAGGCCAACTTAACACTAAAACCACTTAAAACATCTGCTACGTTAGCTCAAGGTTCCAGGCAGGGTCGTCTAATTCTTAAGCACTTGCTTGACCAGTGGTTTCTCATGTTTTTGCTATGTTACCAGTTCCACTGATCCTTCTTCACCAAGGAATCGTAGTCACTTCACACCAGCAGCGTCAACCAGGGGAGTCCGTGGAAAACACTGGAAGTGTTTGCCAGTTCTGGGAAATGAGGGTAACCAATTATCCCATTTTGCCTGGGACTAAGGAGCAAGACCACACAAAGCTAGACTTTTGAAAATCAGGACAGTCCCAGGCGCACTGGGGTGAGTTGGTCATCCTAGGACAAAGTGGTGGACAGGAGAGCACAGGAAATTGGATCATCCAAAATGTCCTTGTATCTAGCTATTGGCAGCCATAAGAGGTTTACTATACTCAGGTACTGATTTTTAGTGACAGTGTTTCTAAAACTTATCTTTCTTTAAAGGCAAAATGCCATTATTGATGATTATGCCTGGTGACAATTTCAACTATTTTTAAGCTTGTGGGATTTTTCAATCTTTGGGAAACCACATAATGAGTCGGAAAGAATGCTTAGTTCTTATGTACATATGACATAGCTTTTTCCACACTTCTAAAATAGGTATGTATATGGTTCTGGGAGGACAGGGTAAAATCGAGTTAAAGAAGGTATAGTTTCCTGAAGCACTACAATTACGTGAAGACATGGGGTGGGTGGGAAGCAATTTAAAACTTTTTTAAAAATTAATACAATTTTGATATTCACTTTACTATTTAGGACTTAAAAGTACCTAAACACTCATGATTCTTTGTATTATTTTGTTAACTACCTAAATATAACTACTGCAGTGAGCCAAGGATCCCTAGAAATGATGGTCCTAGATAACCAATGCATGCCCATTCTGTTAATGCTTTCCTATTTTGGCAACTCCATTCAATGTTCTGTATCTATTTAAGTAAGGTAATTTATTAGTTTACTTATCTTTCTTTCTTAGGCTGTGAGCTGCTTTGAGGACAAAGATGTATCTATAGTGTCTACTAAAAGAATGCCTGCTCATGTGATAGGAACTCAGTAAATATTTGTTCAAATAAGAAAGTAAAATTAAATGATGTGAAGTCAGAGAGGCATAAACCGGCACTGAAAATCTCAGAACAACCTTAACTACTTAACCTTGTTTAAAAGAGTTAAGCAATTAACTACATTTTGTGAACTTCTACTCTTTCATCTGACATTTTTGTCTGTAATTTAGGAGTCACTTTGTTCTTCTTAAGTTTATTACAAAAAGAAAATATGTAAATGGGATAAGGGAAAAACAGTACTTTCTACCAGAATGTTGCAACAGGAAATGGACTATCTTCAAATCTCATACAAATTGAACTATACTATTTACTCTTGTTAGGTAAATACAAATACTATAAATATATTGGAAGAAAAAACTATGTAATTTATGATGATATTAGCTATTACTACAGAAATTAAATCAATATTTTTCCTGAATTTTAGAACACAAAGTTAACATGATTAGTAACATAACAACATACAAGGAGAAGATTCAAACATGGTTAGTTTAAAGGGCCACTGGGGCTAAAAATGTGTCTTTTGGTTTCTCTGGAGAAATTTCTTTCCATAAAGGTATGGTCAATAGTGCCCAAAATCTCTATACCCATGTTTATTAAAGATCTCTCCTTTCTAGTGTTTCAGACAGAATATCAGCCAAAAGAAATATTTCATTGAAATGTTAAAAGCAGATGCTATTTTCATGTTAAAACTTGCTGTTATTATCAACATAATAGCTTGAATTTTTTTTTTTAAAGATTTTATTTATTTATTTCACAGAGGGAGAGAGATCACAAGGAGGCAGAGAGGCAGGCAGAGAGAGAGGGGGAAGCAGGCTCCCCGCTGAGCAGGGAGCCCGATGCGGGCCTCGATCCCAGGACCCTGAGATCATGACCTGAGCTGAAGGCAGAGGCTTTAACCCACTGAGCCACCCAGGCGCCCGTAGCTTGAATTTTTTTAAATAAAATCCCTCAAAATCCCAATGATGTTTTTTGCAGAAATAGAAAAATCCACCCTAAAATGCAGAGGGACCAAAAAGCCAAAATAATATTGAAAAAGAACAAAGTTGGAGGTTCCAGACTTTCTGATTTCAAAACTTACTAGAAAGCTACAGTAATCAAAACAGTGTGGTAGTGGCATAAATACAGACATGTAAACCAGTGGAAAAGAATAGAGAGCATACAAATAAGTCCTCACATATATGGTCAAATGATCTTCAATATAAATGCCAATACCGTTCAATGGGGGAAAGGACAGTTTTTTCAACAAATGATGTTGGAAAAACTGCATATTCACATGTAAAGTGATGAAGTTGGACCATTATCTTATACCATATGCAAAAATTAATTCAAAATGATCATCAACTTAAATGGAAGAGCTAAAATTTTAGATGAAAATATAGGGGAAAAGCTTCATGATATTGGATTTGACAATGATTTCTTACATGTGACACACCAAAAGCATGACAACAGCAGAAAAAACAGCTTAGTTGAAATGCATCCAAATTTAAAACTTCAGTGTCAAAGAACACAGTCAACTGTGAAAAGCAACTCACAGAATGGGAGAAAGTATTTGCAAGCAATATATTGAATTATCTATTAAGAGATTAATATCCAGAATATACAAAGAATGCCTACACATCACAACAAAAAAAAATTAAAAATTGGACAAAGGACTTAAATAGACATCTCTCTAAAGATATACAAATGGCCACCAAGCACTTGAAAATATGCTCAGTGTTACTAGTCAGTAGGGAGATGTAAATCAAAACCATAATCAGACACCACTTCATACCTATTAGGATGGCTATCATATAAAACAGAAGAAATAACAAATACTGGCAAGGATATGGAAAAATTTAAACTATTGTGCACTATTGATGAAAATGTGAAATATATTAGTCACTATAGAAAACAGTAATATAGTTCCTCAAAAAATTAAAAGTAGATTACCATATGACCCAGCAGTTCCATTTTGGGGTATATACTCAAAAGAATTGAAAGCAGGGACTCTCGTGTTCATAGCAGCATTGTTGGCAATAGGCAAAAGGTAGATATTACCCAAGTATCCATTGACAGATGAATGGGTAAAACAAAATGTGGTATATACACACAGTGCAATATTATTCAACCTTTAAAGGAAGGAAATTCTGATACATGCTACAACGTGGATGAATCTTGAGGACATTATGCAAAGTGAAATAAGCCAGTCACACAAAGACAAATATTATACGATTCCACTTACATGAGGTATGTAGGATAGTCACATTCATAGAGATAGAAAATAGAATGGTGCTTGTCAGGGTCGGGGCAGGGGGAAGGTAACACAGAGTTGTTTAATGGGGACAGAGTTTCAGGTTTGGAAGACGAAAAAAGTTCTGGAGATGGATGGTGATAGTGTACAACAAGATGGACACATTTAATGCCAATGAACTGTGCCCTTAAAAATGGTTAAAATGGTCAATTTTACATTATGTATGTTTTATTACAGTTTTAAAAAAATTAAAAGTACCTTGTTTGCCTCCAAAATAATTGGAATAAGAAAAGAAAAAACATTTCCAGTCCTTTATTTAGACATTACCACTTTAGAGAAAAAAGTAAATTTCCATGTAATAAACTATAAAAGTTCAGTTGTATTTTCCTTATGATTAGTTAGCTGTATGTCAGAGTCATCCATGGATTTAAGCACATTTTCACTACGTATGTGGTTTTCTTCTTTTTTCTTTTTACACACTTTGGGATATTAATAGTACAACAGCTGCTATGTCCTGGATTAGAAATTAGATAAGGTCACAGGTTCCCCCATGCAGTGCTGTGATGCTATGGTGTATAGCTTCTTAAATTCCAACTATAAGCTTTTTGTTCTGTGCTAATAAAGACCTTGGGAAGAGCCTTTAAACTCCTCACCCCTGTATATAAGCAGGTCTAGCAGATAGGGTCCAACTTTCTGTGAACAAGCTAAGAAGCTGAATTCCCTAAAATATGGGAGAAGTCATTGCTAAGGCACAACTGGATGATTAATTTCTCACTGTGGTTGTTTATCTAGCTCCATAAATTTAATCCCTTCAGCAAACACCAGCTACACGAGACCTAGGACAGAGAAAGCATCTACACCAGATGTGGTACCAGACATCTCTGTACAGATATCTCTGGTACAATTCTGCTTATTAAGTTAAATTTTGTTCACCTCCTTACTTTTTTCTATGACTGTCTTCTTATTAGACTGTCTCTAGAAGTTATTTTTCAAGCTTGAGCAACATCTTGTGATGTAATCCTGTCTGGAGGGCTGACTGGCAGGATGGCCTTGCCATAGAGCTATTTGCATGAGGAACTAAGGATCTTCCTGGGAAAGAACTCATCCCAAGGGAGGAAGGGCACCATGTTGGTTGAAGGACAATAGAGCAGGGTCAGAGGGGAAGGGTGAGTCTGAGTGCAGCATAAGTGTCTGTCACTCCAGCCCATCCCCCTCAACCCATGCCTGAGTTCTCAACGTGAGGGATGGCCATAAAAGACCTAAATAAAACTGAGAGGAATTGGTAAATTAGAATTCAAGATATCATGCTTCAGTAGTAAGGGGGTGGGGGAAGTAGGAAGGAGCAGCCCTCTCTATATTCATGCATCATGTTCTCCATGTAGAAATCAGTCTGAGCAGTCTCCAAATAGACATCAGCTGACATAAACAGAAGAGGAAGGCTTTGGGGCACACACAGCAGTGTTGGCTGTGCTTTAAGCAGCCACTTACAGGGGTAGCCATCATTACCACAGTGGGCTGGAGCAAGAACAAGGGCAAAATGCCAAATGCCAAATGGTAGCCCAGAGGAGTGTGCAGAACATGTGCGGTTCATCCTCTGAGGGCTTCTAGCATATGAGGGGAGGAACCTCAGGGAACCTGGCATTCCCACAAAGCAGGTGGGGGCAGAGGCAGGAGAGGGCGATAGCTTAGTTTCTTGGATCTTATTTTTATCCTGTGTCCGGTGAGGGCTGGGGAATATAAGTAAGACTTTTTCCAAAAGAGAAAATATTTCAACCAAACAAGGTAAGACTACATCATCTAGATACAATTTATACACGAGATTTATTTGAATCACATAACATAGAGTTCCTTCAGATTTGGCGTGTTTTTTGATATATTCATTTCAGCCTCCAACTTCAGTGAATTCTATAACACACATATGACCAACTTAGAACTAGAGTTTGATTTTTTGAAGAAAAATACAAGAAAATGCCAGCCACTATGCACCTACAGGGAATGTCACACAGGATATTTACTTTTATAAGCAATTGAGAGTTAGTACTTTGAATACTTGAGTTTTTTCCTTTTAAGGGCTTAGGAACAGGAGCATCCTCAAATGAATTATAAAATCCCATTCCTCTTAAAAAAGAATATAATGTACATAAGTTGCTGTTCTTTTCACAAACTCCGGTGGTCATTCTAAGTGTCAGTTGTTCTGGTATACTGAAGATGTATTATTGTTATGTGGTTCTTTCATCCGCTTGCTTTTTGTCTTTTTCTTTAAATTAGTTCATGACATAAACTTAGAGCTACTGTAAGACTTGTTTTACTACGACTCAAGAGAAGCAGTGTGGTAGAAAGAACACACACTTGGGAATCTTGAATTAAAAATATGCATTATCACTACTGCTAGTGGGACTTGAAACAAGTGAGTTGGCTTCTCTGAATTCAGTTTCCTCACCTGTAAAATGGGCATAGCAGTAGCTACGTCACAGCTCCTACATGAGCTAATGTAGAAAGCTGCTTGGCCGATGTTAACTACCCTGCCCTTTGGGAGACAAACAGACAGAGTGTGGCTCTGCAGTTTATTCTAGCCACATGACCTTTGGCCAGTTAGCTCTGAACTTTCATTTCCCCATCTGTATGAAAGTGAAATATATGTGAAGTGCCTAATGTAGTGCCTGGAATGCTGTAGGTGCCCAACAAAAGGCAATTTCCTCTTTTCTTCTCTTGTCAAGGTAAATTGGCTGATGGGGGACAGCGGCATCTACTGAGTAACATAACCAAAAGCCTCTCCACAAACTGAGTCAGTAAGTCAAAGTCCTCATCCCCATCCCTCTCAATATCCTGTGACTGCAAAAACCACTCCTAACAATAACTGATTCCTAAGCCACAAACCTAACAGGCAGCCAGCAACCTCACACTGGCTTGTCCTGCGCTTCTGAGCCTCCTGCGTTCTACTCATTGATGTAATTTGAAGGAGCAGCTTTCTCTCTAATTCAAGAATTTGGACTGCACTGTTTACTCTAGAGTCTGCAGTTCCTTCATCCCCATGTCAAAAGATTATATTGCAGCAGAAATACTGACCATTTTTTTAAAACTTTTCTGAGTATTCTATTTAAAACCTGGCATCCGTAAGAACGTTAAATAACACATCTTGTACTAGCACTCATGTGAAAAGCAGGCATTGCCTATAAATGAAGGTACAACTGAAGTCAAGCCCTCTGATTTAGGAAAATAAAAAATAAGTACCAAAAAACCAGAAATGTTAATTTTAAGAAAGTACATCTTTGATGTTTAACAAAATTCCTGTAAGAGTTTCCACTTGGAATGTCCTTTTTTAAAAGAAAGGATATCCTGAGAAAACTACAAAACTTCTATGATATTTATGATTTGCCAAATGCTTTTTGTGGGCAATATTCGGCCTTCTAGTGACACGTCTTGGTTTGAAATGCCAAATCTACTTGTTCAAAGAGAAAATGTAGTCCACTGTATCTGCTCATACAGTTACTTCGCTTTTTCACTATATTGGATCAGAGATGGGGCATATTCAAAAAATTTTTAAATAAAAATATCTCAAGTGAGGGGCACCTTGATGGCTCAGTTGGCTAAGCATCTGCCTTTGGCTCAGGTCATGATCCTGGGGTCCAGGGATTGAGCCCCGTGTTGGGTTCCCTGCTGCTGCCTATCTCTGTGCCCCTCCCCAACCCCTACCTCCCTGCTTGTACTCTCGCTCTGAAATAAATAAATAAAATCTTTTTTTAAAAAAAGAATCTCATGTATATTATCACCTACATGCTAGCATTTAGGAACTACATGATACTCTGAAATTTGAGAATGGGCATAAAATTTGTAGAACTGCCATTTCTGACACCTGATACTTCCCTAATTACTATACTCACTACTTAATTTCAATGGCTCATTTTCTTCCTCCCACAAGACAGAACGCAGTGAGGGCAGAGGTCTCTTGGTTTCTTTTGTGTCCCTAGTCCCTAGCACAGTGACTGACATAAGTGGTTGCTCAATAAACATTTGCTAAATGTATGAATAAAGTGTGTGTGTGTGTGCGCGCGCGCGCGCAGACATTTGTGTATTGTGTGTATGTATTCTACTTGTTCAAGAGCAGTTTCCTGTGCCTGTGTTTCCCCTTTTCTAAGCATGCGCATTTTCTCCTTTGAGAACAGAGCAGCTTTTTAAAATTTTACCTTTTATCTTTCACTAGAGAAAGTTTAGATTCCAAAAGATACTGGCTTATTACTCTCATTATGTTCATGAAATCCCTATAAAATCTCTCCATGATCCAGCTTCCTTCTTGTATACAAGGAACAAATAGAAATGAACTGTAGGTGATGCTCATTATCAGCACTAGTTATTTTCTGGAAGTTACCACAAACACTGAATTAGAGAATACTGAATCATTGCTCCTAGGGCAAATACAGTTAGACTCCTACAAGCCCCTCATCACAATGTTTTCCTCAATCAATTAATATATGACCTTGATTCATGTGTTTTTCTGTTCAAAGATGAATAAATGAATGAAGAGTGAATAAAAGAATGAATGAATGAATATACATAGGCAGTTATCTGCTTCTGTATGAGGTGAAGACTTTCTCTGAAATGACAAGAAAAAAGATAAGAGATTCTACATGTGAAAAAAAACCAGCCAATTAAATGACAAAAAAAGGAAACGTATGTAATAACTATGACAGATACAGGGTAACTATCCTCAGTTATAAAAGCATTCAAATGTCAGTGAGACATGTAAGTCTTTATTTTCCTAACCTAATTATTTTAAAATAATTAAAACATATGTAGGCAAATGTGAGACAAGATTTGTCAAATCCAGTTTTTACATAAGTCTCTGTCTGATATATAATATTTTCATTTGAAATGTTAGATAATTGATTACAATTTTAATTATTTAACAAGAGAGAAAAATTACAAAGTGTTAATTTCTCAGTAAAAGTATTTGTGACAGAAGAGTTAGTAATATTTCATGTAACTAAAGGAGGCTTTTGTGTAAGGAAGGACTTCTTAACAGTGTCATTTCCAAATAGTCATTATTTACATAGAGCATAGGTTTGTCAAAGATTATGGTTGTCTACTAATTACTTGACATTCTAATAAATATTTTAATACAGAATAAAAAAAATGTCAGTGAGAAAAACCCTAATTAAGGCTTTTTGTTAGGACAAAGATTGTGCCTAAATATTATAATGTTATTTATAGCTGTAAAAATATTAGAAACAACTTGAATATGTGATATGAAAATATTAGAGTAGAATATAATACTTCCATACAATAAAACATTTTACATACTTTAAAAATTTTATTTCAAAGGATGTTGAATGATGTGGGAAATGCTTATAACAAATATGTATTCAAATTTCCATATACACTGTGTTTGTAATTATATAAAAAATACATGTGAAGAAAAATACTCACCCAAATATTCACAATTATTCTTTTAAGCTGGTAGAATTATAGGTGATTGATATTTGTCTTTGTAACTTTTTCATAATTCTAAATAGGTCTTTCTCAAAATTTTTTTACTTGTTCTCCTAATGAAACTCTTTAGATTATTTTGTATAATTACCATGCTTATAAATTTTCTAATATCACAGATAGATTGCATATCTCTTTATGTACTGTGATCTTTTTAAGTGTCACAAACCATTGTAACATCTAAAATTTCTTTGCCTCCCCTAAAAATCAGAATTTACCTTGTTGGGAATAATAGCACCCTTCCTGAAAATGCATGTTCTAAATGGTCTATATTGAATGGTTTTACTTTATTAGATTAAAAAAATTAAAGAAAGTTCTGAAATAGGTCATTTCAACTCAGAGGGATCAATTTATAGTAGACTTTCTGATCCTCTGGCATTTGAAATTTTGAAACAATAATCTTTCTATCTGGGCGCCTGGGTGGCTCAGTGGGTTAAGGCCTCTGCCTTCAGCTCAGGTCATGATCCTGGGATCCTGGGATTCTGGGTCCTGGGATCAAGTCCTGCATCGGGCTCCCTGCTCAAGCAGGGAGATTGCTTCCTTCTCTCTCTCTCTGCCTGCCTCTCTGCCTACTTGTAATCTCGCTCTCTGTCAAATAAATAAATAAAATCTTTAAAAAAATCTTTCTATCGTGCCTAATATTGTTTATGTAAGTAAACATCTATTCTGGGTAATACATTTGGCTCTATGTGCATAATATGAAACTAACATATTTTGCAAGGAAGGACAGAGTTGAATTTATTAACAACCAATACTTATATTGCATCCTGGTGTGGACAAAATTCCTTTCAGAGGTATTATTTCTCTTAGTTCCATTCTGAAGATGATTAAAATAAGGCTCAAAAAATTTAAATAGCTTGTCCAAGTTCATAGGACTCATAAGAAACAGAGTTATCTAATTCCAAGATATTTATTCCCTCCATTACAAGTTGCATATGCAAATACTATATAAGCACAAAGCAAGGGAAGGCCCTGGAATTAAACTCTCTGGGTAATGTTCACTGTCCTAACATTCATCCACAAACCGTGCCACCACCATCTGGTCCAAGTTCCCCACACTACATAACTTGATTGGCTTGCCATGATCTTGCCAACATTTTTTGAACACTACCATCTTTTTAGTAACTTCCCTAAAAATGCCACACTTCTTTCTTCAGGCCAGAACACGTGAGGCAGTGAACAATCCTGTAAACTTACTTCTCTAACTCTCCAAGACCACTTGCCAAGCCACTGCTGCTGGGAGACAGCCCTAGAGCCTGACTTCTTGCAATGCACTTTGAAGTAGATAAAATATGCCCTCATGGACATCTGTCTGTTATTTCCTGCACTCACAGCTTTGTTCTTCTTTATTGCCAGAGAATTCTATGGATGATGTCACTTTTCTCTGTAGAGAGCAGGCCATCAGAGCTTTTCACTGACATAATTAATTATCTGTAACTTGATTCTGGGCCAGAAAATTCTCAAAGCACAGCCCCCCAAAGAATTAACTCTACTGTGCTTGCTATTCTTAAACTTTTAAAGAAACAGGGTACCATATCTTTTTTTTTTCCTTTTCTCAGACTCTGATAATGGTATTTTTGTTCAGTGATATCAAGTAACTGAAAGTGAACTGGGGCACTATTCCATGATTTTACAAGGAAGACCTTCGGTTCAATGGGCAGCAAAATCTAAAGGTCGCTACAGATCAAGTATACAAAGCAAAGCTTTTAGGACTTAGTCTTAAATGCTATAGGAATGCATCACAATTACTGAATAGACTCTTTGGGGGATCTTGTGAATCTGCAGCCAGAAAAATGAGATCTCAACCAAAGCTAACCATGTTGAATTATCCACAAGGTGAAAAGATTGTTTACCTCCCACAACAGCCTAAAAACATAAATTTCTGTAAACTTTACAAGGTATAAGAAATTACCAGAATGGTGACCAAATATTTTGAGAGTTCTCATCAATATCTTTACATAGATCTACAGCAAATCAACAAGATTATCAGAAAATATCACCCTCCACTCTGCTGGGTTTCGAGATTATATAAATGAGCTCTTACTTGTCTCTTAAAAACTGGAGCTTGGTGGGGAATGATCAACACTGTAGATCTCAAGAAGTAGTGCGGGGGTTTTGTTGGAATCAGGGTACTGGAGTTCTGGCCCTGCTTTTCAGGTGAGTGATGATGTAAGATCCAAGAAATCTCTCAACTTTCTCAACTGGTGGAATTACTACTATTATAAGACCATAGATTTAAATGTGCTTATTAATATTGTCCCCCACAAAGGAATTGTTAGTTATGGTCTGTTCTGTTGTCTTGATTCTACAGAAACTAGTTTAAATTGTATTCTCTCTAGATTAATTTAATTGGCAAGTTATTTCTTTGGATCTACTATTGAAATTGTTAAGAATTTAAAATTATAATGTAATAGTTGATCATAAAAAAATCAATATTACCGAATCAACATTAAAGAAAAAGTGAAGGTCTATGCCTCATCCTCCCAAATTCCATCCCCCAGACCTAATTTTATTAATAATTTGAAGTGGATTTTTTTAGAATTGTTTTCCTCTATAGCCATATAAATACAGATGTCAACACGCAAACATTGTCTATCTCTGTCTCTCTTTCCATCTCTTTTTCTCCCTAATATTACTGAGCACTTACTATATGCCAGGAAATCTGCAAGGTGCTTTGCAAATATTATCTCATTTTAACCTCACAATAACCTTATCAGATAGGTACTATTTTTTTTAAAGATTTATTTCTTTATTTTAGAGAGAGAGATCACACAAGTGGGAGAGGGATGGGGGAGAGAATCTCAACCAGACTCTCCACTGAGCCTAGAGCCCCATGCTGGGCTTGATCCCACAACCCATGAGATCATGACCTGAGCCTTCGAAACAGGAGTCGGAGGCTTAACAAACTGCGCCACCCAGACACCCCAGGTAGTACTATCATTATCATTTTGTGGCCGTAGCAGGACTTTTGATTCATAAAGTCATAGGAATTTAGAGTAGGAAAGAACTTTAACCCCATGATTTAAAGCTAAGGATACAGGTTCAGAGAAGCCAGTGATTTCCTCAAGTTGTGCAAATAATTGGTTGTTGATTATATATTAGAACCCAGCTCTACTGATTCTCAGACCAGGGATCTCTCTGTCATACTAAGTCACTAGTAAATACATTGCAACAATCTCAAGTAGAAATTAATCCATATGCTAATTAATTTGTTTAAAAATATGAAATAAACAATTTTTGAGAGGTCGTTTTTTTAATAAGCATTTGAGTGTCATTGAGCACACTTGAAGGAATCCTGGCATGCTATAAAATCAATGCCCTAAAAAAGTAACTGACATTTCACTGAAATTTGGCTTTATATTCAAATACATTATTTGTCCATTAGCAATAAGAGTGTGATTACAGACCTCAGAATAGTTGATTTGATATTTTTACCTTAATTTTCAGGTCAGTGCACATGTAAAGTATTATTTATAACATACTTTCTTCTCATGTGCAGTTCTCATAGTCAACCAATATTCTTACAGTCTTCCGGAAGGAAAGTGTTAGAAAAAGTTAATTTTGTTATAAGCTTATCAACAACTACTACCAATAACCACTCATCATTCAAAGTTGGGAGCACTCTGGTTAAACATGTTACATATCAGGGTCTTATGACTTGCAGTACCCCTCTTGGGAATTTTTTTTTTCATTTCTAAGCCTAAGCCTGAGCTTTATCTGACAACCTGACATTGATTCTGATGCTTAAAAATATATGCTTTACTAGTTTGTATAATGTTCTCAATGCATCAGCTTTTTCATAATAAATGACCAAGAACAACTGGCCAAGAAGCATTTTAATACCTGGGAACTTTCAGGGAAAGAATTTTCTCGATGATGACAGAGTCAAAATGGTTCACAGTCCCCACAGTTTATGTCAAACTCCTGCTGCTTTTTTGTAGTTACCAAGTTGCCAAACCTTGTTTCAGACAATTGATATGCATTGACCTCTACTGAGTTTTTGTGGTTAGGAACGTTATCTGAGCTGTCATTACCACGCTTCATCATCCACAAGCCAATGGTCAGATGAAAGCATGGCAGAGATGACTAAACAGAAGAGGCAGGTGGATGAGATCAGACAACAAGTGCTGCCAGATTTCTCAAGGCTGAACTCATTATTTCATGTTCAGCTGTGGCCAGTTTTTAATAATATTATAAGAATATCCCTATATTTCCTTCCAATTTCTTCATGACCTTCAAGGCCAACAGGCAAGTAGTCTGAATGCCCTCTTTCTGCAGCCATTCTTCACACATGCTTAATCCCAAGAGCTAATTCAGTCAGGCACCATGGAGCTGCCACGACATGGGCTCACCCAGCTGAAGTTTTAGTGTCACCTCACAGATGGTGTCATATTCACAGAGATCAGTTCTGAAGGCTTACATCCCAAGATGACTTAACCACAGCAAAACCATTAGAAGAATCTTTTCCTGATGTGCCTGGCCACAGCTCCTAGGGACTCACCGAAGCCATAAATAAAGAAAATAATCATGTACTTCTGATATTGCAGATGCTAAAGTGGAGGCACTTGGAACTTTAGGTACCGTGAGTAAAACCCACTCCACTCAGGTTTCTGCTCTTATCACTCCACTGAAACCTCTCTTATCAAGGCAAACCATGACTTCCCTGTTGCTAAATGCAGGGGTGATTCTCATTCCTCATTTTCCCTGATCCATCAGCAGCATCTGATGCTTCCGATCTTTCCCCACCTTGAAAAATTCTTCACTCTGACTCTAAAACACCCTACTTTTCTAATTTCCCTCCTACCTCTCTAGCTGCTCATTCTCATTCTCCTTTGTAGATTCCTCCTTGCCTTCTTGACCTCTGAATGCTAGAATTCTCCAGGGTTCAGTCCTTGAGCCTCTTATCTTTTCTAAATTTACTTTCTTCATGATTTCACCCAGTTGCATGGAATTAAATACATCTACACATAGGTGACTCCCAAGTTGATAACTCCAGCCAGACCTTTCCCTGAACTCCAGACTCATATCCAAATGCCTGCTGGATATCCCTGTACTTAAATGTCTAACAGCATCTCAAAAATGACATGTGCAAAACTGCATTGCTGGTCTCCAGCTGTTTACTCTGCTCCCCCTGCAGCCTTCCCCATCTCAGTAAATGACAACTTCTGTTCTCCTTTTGCTGAGCCAAAGAACCTTGGAGGCACCCTTAGATAATTTCTTTCTCACATAACCCATGCTCAACCTGCCATCAAATACTATCTGCTCTCCTACAAAATTTGTACAGAACCTGAGTACTTTTCACCAAAACCACTGTTATCATGCTAGTCCAACCCACCATCAGCTCTAGTTTGGATAAAGCTTGTTAGTTAGGTCCCTGTTTCTGGTAGTTCACATCAACTCAGAAGCAAAGAAGTAAATAAAGAACTGCTGACAAAGGAAACAATCTCTGTATTTCCTCTATATACTCAATCATTATCAAGACAACTAAAACTAAAACTGTGTTGGAGTTCATAGGAGTGGAATTTTAAAAAAGACATAATGACATTTTTAAATGTTAGATAATTATTCTGCAAATATTTGTTAAGTACCTAATACGTAGAGATTCTGATCACCATGAACAATGAAAAATATTGAAAAGAAAATAAATCTTTAAAAAGAAAAAAAGAAGAAAGAAAAAAAAGGGGGAGAAAAAAAGAAAACCACAACCTGATTTTTTAAATTCCTTTAAAGATCCTCTAATTATAAAGCCATCTCTTTTAAATAATAATAGCTGGGGAAATTCAGAAACAGTGTAATGAGAGAGGACAGGTCTTTCCACACATGAAAACATAGTGTTAAAGTAATTAGAACAGTGTGGTACTAGCACATGATATAGGCAGACAAAACTATGTAGTGAACTATAACTCAGAAATAGATTTAAATACTATATTATAGGATAAAAGTGACATTTCAAATCACAGGGGGAAAAGTGAAAAATCAATTAATGGCTATTTACCTATTATTTCGCTGTTGTAGAATTGTTCATCTTTATTCTGCCCTGTGATGCTGAGTCTGGAACTCTGCAAACTGCATTTCCTAGACTCCTGTGCTTGCTGCTTCCTATTGGGCTCTGCCAATAGGAGTCACTAGAGGGATATTAAAAGGTGGGAAGGGAAGAATGGGGCATGCCTTTCTGTTTTGTCTGTTTCTCTGACAGTGTTGTTCCAGTTCCAGCTTCTTCAGGCCTTTCAGAACCAGCCCATCAAGCTCTCTCTCCTCAGAGAGGTCCCTCCTCTGAACTCCGAAATTCTAGTAATCCTACCTCTTCCCTTTGATTCCCCAGGTCTAGAGGCAAGTAGTTATTTTCTCTGGTTACCTCAGCATTCTCTTTGTACTCTTTCCATTTTCTAGCATCTGTATTGCCAAAGCCCTTTATTAACTCCTTTCTGTTTGAAATATCAAGAGTGGTTTATGTGTTCCTGTCTGGACCCCAACGGATACAACAGCCATCTACAAAAAAAGCAAAGTGACTCACCTTAAACAGAGATGAGTTCTAGATTGGTAAAACAATGGAAAAACTGGAAGGGAAAAGAAAAGAACTAGAAGAAAATTTAAAGGAAAGTTTTCATAATCTAGAAGTGGAAAGGGCTTTCTAAATTTGACCTGAATCAGAAGCCATTACAGAAAAGATTGATGTCAGACTAATAATAGTAATAAGAAACTCTGCATAGCAAGAAATGCCAAAATCAAAGTCAAAATAAAAATAATGAGATGGAAAAAATGTTTCAGTTACAGCTCATATCACAGAAAAAAAACCGATTTCTTTACTATATGAAGAGCTCTTCTTAATCAATAAAAGACCAACAATACAACAGCAAAAACAGGCAAAGGATAAAAACAATCTAGTCACAGAAAAAGAAATACAAATATCTCTAAAAACATTTGAAAAGATACTCAACCTCAATCAGAAGAGAAATGTAATTTTAAAGTACAAGGAGACACCCATTTCACCTACCCACCCAAAACACCAAATTGGCAGAATTATAATATACTATGTTGGCAAAAGTATGAGAAAACAGACCTGGCCAATTTAACAAAATCTACCACAAACATATATATCCTTTGACTCAGCAGTTCTACAGCTGGTTAGTGTGACCAAGAGAAATATTCTTACATGTGTGATAAGATGTATGTATAATGTATCCATGCAGCATTGATTGTAAAAACAAAAGACTAGGTACAGTTTAAATACCCAACAAGGAACTTCACTAAGGTACATCCAACTACCATATCCTCCGCAGCCATTAAAAAGAATGTGAAATCTCTGTATGTTCTAAATAGGGGAAGATTTCCAAGGCATATATGATGTCTGAAAAAAGCCAATTGCAGAACAGTGTACATATGTGTTCTGTTTATGTAAAAAAAAGAAAAACAAAAGAAAATACATTTGCATACCTTATGCCTTTTTTTTTTTTTTTTTAGTTCTTCAACCACATATGTGAATCAATTATTCAAATTTCTAGGGGAACCTACGTGGCTCAGTTGGTTAAGTGTCTGCCTTTGGCTCAAGTCATGATCTCAGGGTTCTGGGATCAAGCCCCACATGAGGCTCCCCACTCAGTGGGGAGTCTGATTCTCTCTCTGCCCTCCCTGCCCCACATTTGTGCTCTCTCTAATAAATTTTAAGAAATCTTTAAAAAGGGCGCCTGGGTGGCTCAGTGGGTTAAAACCGCTGCCTTCGGCTCAGGTCATGATCTCAGGGTCCTGGGATCCAGGCCCGCATCGGGCTCTCTGCTCAGTGGGGAGCCTGCTTCCTCCTCTCTCCTCTCTCTCTCTGCCTGCCTCTGCCTACTTGTAATCTCTCTCTGTGTCAAATGAATAAATAAAATCTTTAAAAAAAAAGAAATCTTTAAAAAAATTATTCAAATTTCTAAATGAAATATTTTTAAGTTAACTAGATTTATTGTGATCATTGTTTTATAATATATATGAATATCAAATCATTATGTTATGTACCTGAAATTAAATTGTACCTCAACAAAAAAGCAAAGATAATTAAATTGTTTTAAATCCCACATGAAATATTTTTAACATAAAATTTTTTAAGTATGTACACCTTACCTCTAGAAGTATTTTATGTTTGGCCTGATTTATGGATTTACTAAATTAGAGCATGACTCCATCCATACACTCGTCTTGTCTTATAATTACAAAATGATTCCTGAATGTGTAATTACAATAAGACTCCACAACCTTGGAAGAGATACAGGAATGACACTCTATCAAAATATAAAAATCTATGAACACCTGGACAGAACGGAAGTCCTCTCCCATAAAATCCTTGAAAAAAACACACGAGCAAGTTATAACAAGTACTGGAATAAGCTTTTAAGCATTAGCCTAACAGTAGGTATTCATATGGAGAAGTGCTTTCCTTGCCTAATGACCTTCACTTGATGTGGAAACAACATTAAAAATAAAATAGGACAAAATCAATAAATAAAATCAATGCACTGCTCCCATCAGCCAACCTGGAACATGTGAAATATCAGTGCCTTTTTCTTTCAAATCATTTGCATACACATAATGAAAGAGAAGACTTCCCAGTAAGAAGAGGCTCTTGACACCATTTTAACACAGGAAATGTTCACGGGACTGTGGACATGTCAGTATGGCAGGACCACAGATGGAGGGAATGCTGTGAAAGAGAGGCTGGAGTGGTGAGCAGCTGCCAGTCCATGAAAGCCTCTCTGAGCAATAGGGAGCCTCTGAATGTTTGAAGCAGAGGAAAGACTTGGTCGATTTGCATTTTAAAAAGCAGACTCTGGCTGTGATATGGAGAATGATGGGTGACAAGACCACAGGAAGGGAATATCAGTTAGGGGGCTATAGCAATAAACCATGCGAAAAGTCATACAGATTCCCGAAGTGAAGCAAAGATGGTGGAGATCCTGTCTCTCCAGTTATTTGAGGTCAGGGACCTTATGGCTTATTCTTTTCCCTCGCATTCCCTTGACTTCCTAGCTGTCATTCTATAATCACCTGTCAACAATTTCCTTGTCAACTGAATCAACTATGATATGGTGGTAGATAATCAGTACGAACGACAAGACTGTTGCTTCAGTGTTTGCCACAGGTAGACAACAGTGTAGTATCTGTGAAGATCATTGCATGAGACAGTGAGACTCGGGGAAATGGGATTGTGCAGCCACCCGCATCTAGTCTCACAGGTGAAGCAGGGAAAGAGTCCTTCCCTCTATCTCTTCCCACTTAAGCAATTATAGCTCCAGAGAGAAAGAAAGGAAGTACAATGTTGAGAATTTCCTGTGTACAGCTCTTCAGTGACCCCAGAAGTGTCTCCCAGTCAGGATGTGTACGTTTTTTTCAGGAGAGGTCTTTACCCAGGTATTTTGCAGTCAGCATACTTGGCACTTCAAGCTGACTTGTTACGCCACAATCACCTTATAAACGAGTCATGTCAGATATTGCAAAGAAAACAAATGCTCAGGGCTCAAGCTTTGTACGCAACAGTGCACTCAAATGACTGTCCTTTGTAAATGCAAAGCCAGGAACTTACATTCCATTAAAGAAAAAAAGACATGTGCATTTTGATTGTTTCAGAGCATAGCTCACCTTCCTCATTGCTTTGAGGTTAAGGAAAAAAATTTGTTAATTACAAAAAGTATATGTACAGCCAAATACAGACACATACACATATAATATATACCACATATAATATCTATTTATATCACATGTACAATTTTTTCCAGTAGTTTAAGATGGCAGGTACTATAATATGCCATCTCACGGCAGATCCATTTAAGGTTCAAAAACAGTAACACCGGGCGCCTGGGTGGCTCAGTGGGTTAAAGCCTCTGCCTTCGGCTCAGGTCATGATCTCAGGGCCCTGGGATCGAGGCCCACATCGGGCTCTCTGCTCAGCAGGGAGCCTGCTTCCTCCTCTCTCTCTCTCTGCCTACTTGTAATCTCTCTGCGTCAAATAAATAAATAAAATCTTTAAAAAAAAAAAAAACAGTAACACCACTGTTCAAAGGAGACTCACTTTCATTGGTACAAGTTGGTTTTGAGTCCACAGACCATTTTCTACATTTGCTTAGGAGCATCCAAACCCTTGGTTTATTGCTGGTTTTCCTCACAAATTAGCTATTCCCCACAGAGCCATGAACTTGCAAATGTGCTCTTATTATCACAACTTTTAAAAGGCAGGGGAGAACAGAGTTGGTTAAAATTTGTGCACATTGTTTCTTGTTTCCTTTCAGACCCTTGATCAGGAAATGTTTAACGTGGGAATAAGTATTGTTAGAGATTAATGGCTGTTGTTCGGAAAAGTTGATAAAAGTTCTTTCCTGCCAATACAAACTTATACATTGTCGAAGCATAAGACGGTGCCCACAGATAGAATTACGTGTTAGCTGAAAAAAAAAAAAGTGACAATGCACTTCTTGAATCAGTTTATACCCTTCCTTTTGATTATGCTCTATTATTACAGGGAAATGACTTCAAAACTTTTCATCGGCACCCTGCTTTCTCCTTTAAACACAAACAGTTTAGATATAAGTATTTTTCTGTTGACATTGTGAGTCTCTTTGAGCCTGTCCTGAGTTTTAAGGTTAGTCTCTGACTGGTTGACATGATGCTTGTGAAGTCAGATTTCAAATTCCATCTGGGCCAATTAGCTTTGCAAAGAAAAATATTCTACACTGTGTCTGCACTCTTAACCCTACCTGGCAAACCCAAGGATGCCACAGGTCACAAGAGGTTCAAAACAAACCTTTCATTACTACTGGACATGGAAAAGTATCCCAGGGATCACTGGGGCTGAAACAAGGGAAGATCATGAGGAAGTACTGAAAAAAGGACTATTCTTTATCTACTAACTCTTTGCCCAGTGACTTTCAGGAGTGTCCCTGGAACTGCTCAAAAGAGAGAAGGGAATAAAAAAGAGGTAAAGGCTAGTCCAGGAATTTGCAAATAATGTCAAGTTGTTAGCAGTTATAACTAGCATTTGTACAGAAACATCTCAGTAATTTGGACACCACCAATTTAAATTCACCATGGTCTAGATATGTAACATTTTACTCTTAAAAAGTACATTTTACTCTTAAAAACATTTAATAAGGGGCACCTGGGTGGCTTAGTCGGTTAAACGTCTGCCTTCAGCTCAGGTCATGATCCCAGGATCCTGGGATCGAGCCCCACATCAGGCTCCCTGCTCAGCGGGAAGTCTGCTTCCTCCTCTGCCTCTCTCCCTGCTCCTGCACTCATTCTCTCTCTCTCAAATAAATAAATAAATAAACTCTTGAAAAAATATTTAATAACTATAAAAAATGTTTTATACGGCTCAACAGTATAAATCAGAAAAATGAACCTGGGGGTGTCTGAGTGGCTCAGTGGACTGAGCAGCCAGACTCTTGCTTTTGGCTCCTGTGGTAAGCTCAGTGTCCTGGGATAGAGGCCCAGATCAGGCTCCGTGCTCAGCAGGGGGTCAGCTTGAGGATTTTCTCTCCCTCTGTCCCTCCTCCCACCCGCACTCACTCTCTCCCTGAAATAAATAATCTTTAAAAAAAATAAGAAAGAAAAATACACCTAACTTTTTTCTTTTTAAAGATTTTATTTATTTATTTATTTATTTATTTATTTATCTGAGAGAAAGAGAGCACAAGCAGGGGGAGCAGCAGGCAGAGGGAGAGGGAGAAGCAGGCTCTCCACTGAGCAGGGAGTTCCATGCAGGGTTCCATCCCAGGACCCCGGGATCATGACCTGAGCCAAAGGCAGACACTTCACTGACTGATCCACCCAGGCTCCCCAATACACCTAACTTAAGGGGAAGATTTTACTTGGCTTTTCACTGTTTTCAATCACCCCTTAAGCAATGGCATTGGCAGTAGTCACAACTGGACACACTACAAGTGGTTCTATGGTTCAGTTTGTTATGATCCTACTGAGAAGCAAGGAAAGAAAGCAAGATGCAAGCAAGGAGATGAGGCAGTCTACTAAAAAAGAACCGAACCATCACCTCATAATTTAGAGAACAAAAAACCTATCCCAAGTTGCAAATTTCAAAATTTGTTGCTTTGTATGGAAAAAGTTCTGTTAGCAAATAATAGATGCTTTTTCTGATCTGTGAGGTAGGATTCTTTTGCCAGTGAGTTTGCTTTTCCATTTTATTTTTATTTTTTTTAAAGATTTTATTTATTTATTTATTTGACAGAGAGAGACACAGCTAGAGAGGGAACACACAAGCAGGGGGAGTGGGAAAGAGAGAAGCAGACTTCCTGGCTGAGCAAGGAGCCCGATGTGGGGCTCAATCCCAGGACCCCAGGATCATGACTTGAGCCAAAGGCAGACACTTAACCGACTAAGCCACCCAGGTGCTCCACCATTTTAATTACAAAAACTATGGTGGCCTATTATTTTTCCGGCAGAAGATAGGCACTGGCTTCGGAGTCAGCAGGGCATAGTATATCTTACTAGGGCACCCTTGGGGAAGTTCTCTCAAACCATCGATGCTTCCATCTACTCCTCTAACTTTTTAGGGCTACTATGAACATTCAATAAAACAATGAAGGTGTTGCTTTAGAGTAAGCAGCCCAGAAAGAACCCATGGGCAATATAGAAATGATTATTTTTCTTTTGCCATTTACTTGTTGTTGTTTTTTTTAACTTTGTATATGGGAAAGTTTTACACATACACCAAAGTGAACAAAAGAGTATAACGAACCACCTAACTATCCCCTCACATACTTTTTTGGGGGAGGAGAGGCTGGAAACTTTAAAGGAAATTTTAAAGGAAATTCCCGACATCTCATCATTTCACCCAACAACAAAGAGATTCTGATGACAGTGTCTTCAGGGTAGGGTACAATCTGATTCCTGGTTGAGAGATAGTTATGCCACTAATATTGTCCTAATACATCCAATAAGAAAATACATAAACTGATGCAGGCAGGAAAGTACCATGACAGGTAGAAAACAGAGCCCAAATTTTCCCTGTCACCTGACATTTCCTTGAAATATACTCACTCTTGGTCACTATGGTGAAGACCAAGCTCTACTTTTAGAAAAAATTAAAATGGCAATCCACTCTCTGTTTCATTAAAAAAAAATTCATATTAACCAAATGGAACTACAGAGTAATTTCCAAAAGCACCTATCAACTGCTTCATAGATAAAATCTGTCCTCTAGGAATTTGTAGTATAAAATAGTTCTGAAAAACAGACAAGATTTAGAGAAGTTTTATTAAAAATAGTCAAACAATATAGAAAATGATGGAGATAAATTTACCTTTGTAAGAATATATGTACCTGAAAGGGCAGAGGGAGAGAAGAAGCATAGGTATATAGTCAGAAGATTTATTAAAAGGGGTCCTGAATATTCCATGTCCAGATTCCCTGGGGGATAGAGACCTCATTGACAATAATTTCCTGTCTAAAGAGCCCCAGGAGCTTTGATCAGTCTCACTTCTTTTATGTGGAAAGTTTCCAAGCCCCTACAAGCTGGTGATAAAGAGCATAGGAGAGCTAGTAGGAAGAGGAGGGAGGGAGACTCAGGATGGGTGGGAGAAATGTATAGAATGTGCAGTTTAGTCTGGGGACAGGGTAGGATCAAGTCAACAGACCTGGCCTTGATAAGAGAGGATACTTCTCTTTTAGTGAGTGGGAAAAGGAGAAACATAAGGCAAAGAATGGAAATTTTTGGAATGGAGGGAGGTTGAGAAGACCTTAATCTCCTAAGTAAAATAGAAGATCAAAGTATCTGCGGGAGATAAAGGGAACAAGGATAGGACGGTAATTATAAGAGAAGTCTGTCCCTAACATCAACAAACTTGTTTAAGAGTTCCCCTCCAAAAATAAAACAAAACTAAACAGAAATCTTCCCTACCCCTTACTATTCCCTCAAATCTGGCCCTGCCATCATTCTCTATCCACAAACTTCTCAAGAGTAAAGTTTACCCAAGCACTCCTGGACATCAGCAATCTGATATCAACACTCACCGTTCCTTTGAAAATGTACCTTTTAAATGCCATCTTAATAAATGGCCTGTTCTCTGTTTTCATCCTCCAGATTTTTAGCAACACTGAGAACTACAAATGTCTTCTTCCTAAGAGTCTCTCCTCCATTGCATCCACTGTACGTCACAGTTCTCATCCTTCTTCCTTTCTCTTTACCCATGTCCTCTACTCCTCTTTGGCCTGTTCTTTTCTCTCTCCCCACTTTTAATGCAGGGTGTTCTCTAAGGGTCTGCCTTTGGACTTGACTTTTTTCTCTTAGTCTGTATCCCTCCAGTCTCCTCAGATGAGTGCCATGTTTGTTTCTCTATCTGTGCTATTGATACAGTAGCCACTAGCCACGTGTGGCTGTTTAAATTTAAATTATTATTAAATATAATTTAAAATTCATTTCTGCAGCCATATTAGCCATATTTCAAATGTTTACAAGCCACATGTGGCTAGTGGCTACCATACAGGACAGCGCAGATAGAGAACATTTCCTTCTTCATAGAGAGTTCCTTCGGATACCACAAGTCTATGTCTATGTCTCACCTCTCCCCTGAGGTAAGATCTTCCGCCCTTGTCTACCTGACAACTCTCCTAGAAGTCCTTCTAGAATCAAATTCATTATGCCTCAAATCCTACTCCATTTAACATGTATTTCTCATAATAGTTTTCTGTATAAGCTCTAATTTTACTTTAAAAAGGCTCCATGTAATAAGACCACATGCCCAAATAATTAGGAAATATTTACATAAGTGAATTGGATACTTAGGTATAGTTTTGCTCACTGAACTAATAGAGATCATTTTCATTAAGAAAAATATAAACTATAGCCATGTAGGGGGGAAAGCGCCATATTCTACATAGTACCTATGTAGTATTTTCCCATGTTTAGAGTGTCATAAAAGAATAAATAGATTTATTTATGGGGCATTTTCTCTATTATATATTAATATATTTTTCTACATTTCTCAATAAAACCAAGGTTTTCCCCTATGGTGTCAATGAGTACACTATTCCCACTGTAAAGAAACCAACTTTCTGATTCTATTAGGAGCACTAAAAATATTCCATCCAAACAAAGAAAATCAGACACCAACGTTCATTGCCAAAAGACTGACAATACAACTGGACACATGAGATTCTGAAGCATCATATTCAACAAAGAATCAGATCTGGTCCTGATTTTAATCAGAAAGCAACCTGTCTCTTTGCTGCCTCCTAAACTTAGCAAAGACATACCATTCTCAGCATGCTGACCATTTTGGTGGTGTGAGGTTTCACTGGGCAGCCTCACTCAGGGTGACCTCAGCCTGAGATTCTAAAGATGGAGTGTACTAAGTGCAGGTGAGTCATCAATTTAAAAAGCCATACAGAGTAACTAAAAGCCTAATTTTTTAGAAGTACAGATTTCACAGAAGGCCTTACCATGTGACAAATGGAACTCACTTCGGAAAAGAAAAGCTATCTCTAGAGAAAGAAGTGATAAATGGTACCCCTGTAGGATAAGCCTATTGTGCTTGGATGCACTAGGTAATTCCATCTGAACTGATCATCACCACCCCCAATGGAGTTATGACATCTCCTGCTAAAGATGACAGAAAAGCAGAATCATAGTTTTGTAGCGGGATTTTAATGGTAGGTGTTTGGGACCATTACTGTTAATTCAATAGTATTGTGTATACTGTGATACTTAAACTTTCTCTGTATAGTTCAAAGACATTAAAAAATTAATCTTATGACTGCCTCATAGGGTATATAGGTATTAAAACATTCCAGACTACTCAACCAGTTACCAAGAAACAATGATATGCCTAGCCCTTTTCTAGGTACAATGAGGTATATGAAAGAAGCAGGAGATACAACCCCTTCCCTCAAGTTGTTTCAGACAACATAGATAAGTAAGCACATAAAACACTTAGGGAATGTGTGTTTATGGAATGCTATGATTTACACTTATACTAAAACAACGTGGAATTTCAGGACAGGAAAAAGAAAAGTGTGAGGGAGCAATTATTTAGAAAAGTCTTCACAGAAGAGAAAAGCTTTCCGTGATCCCTAAAAGAAATACTGTGGGAGAGGTTGGAGGAGGAATGAATAGGCAGACCCCAGAGGATTTTTAGGGCAGTGAAAATACTCTATATATTATCAAAATAGTGGCTAATGTCACTGTATATTTTCCAAACCCATAGAACGTACAACACCAAGAGTGAACCCTAATGTAAGTTATAGACTTTGGGTGATTATGATGTGTGTGTCAGTGTAGGTTCATAATTGTAATAAATGTACCACTCTGGTGGGGGATGTTGATAATGGGAGAGGCTGTGCATGTGTGGGGACGGGGAAGTTTATGGGACATCTCCATACCTTCCTCTCATTTTTGCTGTCATCCTAAAACTGCTCTTAAAAAAATAAAGTCTCGGGCGCCTGGGTGGCTCAGTGGGTTAAAGCCTCTGCCTTCGGCTCAGGTCATGATCCCAGGGTCCTGGGATCGAGGCCCGCATCGGGCTCCCTGCTCAGTGGGGAGCCTGCTTCCTCCTCTCTCTCTCTCTGCCTACTTGTGATCTGCTCTCTCTCTCTCTCTCTCTCTGTGTCAAATAAATAAATAAAATCTTTAAAAAATAAAAAAATAAAAATAAAAAAATAAAGTCTCTAATAAAAAAAAGAGAAAAGTCATGTTAATTAGTACATGAGGGAAGTACAGTTTGCAACAAGGACAAATACATGTCCTGTATCTTCCCAGAAAGTCCCAATTTGTGTCTCATAATTACTCTCAAGGTGGGAAAGATATAAAGAAAGATAAGAAGAAGAAGAAGAAGAAAACACTGGGATGGGACAGTGTTTGAGATTGTGTGTGCTAGTGTATGTGTCAGGAGAGGAAGAATGTAGAGACGCCCTGATTGGATAGGAATGGTCATGTTAGGGAACATCAAAAATGAACAGCAATAGTTAAGAGGGAGCTCATTAGTAAATAGCTTCTGTAGACCAGTCTGATGAAAGTAGCTATCTATCTGATTGATAGGGTCTCGAGGCCTCTTGTAAATTCCTAAGCAATGGAATAACATGATCAGAGAAACACTTGAGAAAAAGTAGGCTGGCAGCAACGAAGTGCTGAGATTCTAGCTCCCAACTCTCAGATTTATTGTGATACAGACATACACTTCACTCTAAATCCTGCCATCGGCCTGGGAGCTTTCAATATTCATGTGTGAGATTTAGCCACTATCCTAATTTTGCCAATCCTTGATCTCATGAATTCTGATTGCCTTTGTTTCTACTCCCAGGCCCAAACATTAGTTAACATTGCACCACACAGAGGAGTTAGATGCAAATAGCCTAACTTCAGTTCCCTCTAGCGTTCTCAAAGCAGCACCGACCTGCTCATTCCTCCCTATATCTCTTCCTTGCTGAGTATTGTCTCACCACCACTTTCTTCCACTTCTGTTGTCCCACTGTATCTACTTACACAATTGCAGCCCTAATTTCAGTGCTATAAAATATATCTCCCCATTTATACTCCGGCTTCTGAACAAACCAATGGCAATGCAAACACACGGCTTTTGCTGGTAGAATACTAAACTTCACTTATTAATGCTCCTATTTGTCCACAATCACCTTCCTCTAACACTCCCCTCAGCAGGGATAGCATGTACATAATTATCCTTAAGACCACCACTTGAGGGGCACCTGGGTGCCTCAGTTGTTTGAACATCTGACTCTTGATTTCAACTCAGGTCATGATCTCAGGATCCTGGGATCAAGCCCCATGTCAGGCTCTGTGCTCAGCAGGGAGTCTGCTTGAGGATTCTCTCTCTCTCCCTCTCCCTGTGCCCCTCCCCCTACTCGTGCCTATACATGCTCCCATGCTCTCTCAAGTAAATAAATCTTTAAAAAATAAATAAAACAAAACCCCTAACTTTTGGATTCTACAACATTCCCTCATAGGACTTGGCATTCACACTGTTCTATCCTTCTACTTTTTAATAAGCTAATGTTTTACTTAAAGCCCAAAGGTATCAAAAGGCAACACAGTGTTTTCAAAGCAGGAGGTCAACAAATATACAGTAAGGGCTTATTCTACCAGACAAATAATTTATAGCCATGCTAAAAAAAAAAGGGAAATTTGGCTTCTTTGCCTATGTCAAATACATACATACATACATACATATAAACATTAAAACAACACAAAATCTAATTAACTTTTACTAAAAAGTAAAAAAAGATTTTCTAATTTCCTAGATTTTCAACAGAACATGTTATTCTGTTTGTTTAACATCACTTCTCAAACCACTGAAAATAGGTTTAAACTCACTGAAACTGCTCTGGTAAGTGTTCCCCATAACCTCCAGATCCACAAACCCAAAGAACACCCTTCAGTCATATCCAACTGAAGTTTTCTGCTGATTTGACTGACATAATCACTCTCTTCTTGACAGTCTTAACTCCCTTGTTTTCTGCATCACTCCACTCTCCTGGAATTCTCACTCCTTTTGACTGTTTTTATTCATATATTTTTTTATAGTCATATTGTACACCAAATTCAGGTGTACTTTTTTTTTTTTCATTTCCTTTAATTTTATTTCCATCTATGTTTGAATACATTAATTCAATATACATTTTAATGGATTATTTTTTTTTTAATTTTATTTTTATTATTTGCCCAAGGGGTACAGGTCTGTGAATCATCAGGCTTACATCTTTCACAGCCCTCACCAAAGCACAAACCCTCCCCAATGTCCATAACCCATCCACCCTATCCCTACCCTCCCACCCCCCAGTAACCCTCAGTTTGTTTTATGAGATTAGAAGTCTCTTATGGTTTGTCTCCTTCCCCATCCCATCTTGTTTCATTATTTTTCCCTCCCTACCCCCCACAACCC
>LNAC01000102.1:4123749-4289946 GCA_002007465.1 Ailurus styani | reverse complement strand
CCCCCACAGCCCCCCACCCTGCCCCTCAAGTTCCTCATATCAGAGAGATCATATGATAATTCAGGTGTACTTTTATCTCCACCAGATACTTCTCCACTGAAGCAAGACTATTTACTGATAAATATAACCTATACTTTTCCACCCACTCTATGTTTGAATCTGTTTGTGTTGGCCCTACACTCCTTCTTACTTGTCCAAAATCTACCAATTATTCATGGTCCAATTCTTTAGCAAAGGTTTTGCTTATCTCCTGAGATTTTCATAATCTTTCCCTCCTCTGTGCTCCCATAATTTGCACTGCAACTACCCTATAGAATATTCACTCCTGCATATTCTCATTTATCCTACAAGGTCAGGAGCTCTTTCTTCACCATGACTGCTGAGGTACCCAGTGTCTAAAACCATGCTTAGTATATAGTAGAAGCTCATCAAATTTTAGCTATGAGTATTATTATTCATCATCTTTGCATTCTTCAGACCTCTAGCACAGTAATGTTTCTTAAATATTGTAAAATAAATTTAGAACTAATTAATTAATGCCCTAAGAATGAATGAAGTCTCTTAGTAAGAAAGGAGAGCAGGTAGAGGGCTTAACTACAGGAGGTGGCAGAGAGATAAAACGTGGAGTTGACTTGGGACTCTCTCCCTCTCCCTCTCCCCCTTAACACCCCCAAAAATGGATTGATATTTTTTTTGAGAAGAAAATGGCTAGGAACTTCAAAAGGAGAGAATAGAGGAAACTTCTAGTAATCCACAGGGCCATTTTATCTATTTTGTAAGTATCTGAAATATAACATCTTCTGCCAGTCACATGGGACAAGGGTAGATTTTTCAACATGTGAATGATCCTGTCTCTGACTCAGCCTGACAAACACCAAAGCCAAGTAGAATGGTGGTGCATTATCTAGTTGTGTTAGCTAGATTTGTCTGAGTTTTTTTGCACAGGTGAAAGAGAACTACCTATAAGGACAAAGGGGAAAATGATGAAAATTTTAGAGGTTAGTTTTTCTAAAATGTATTCAAGTGGATATATCAAGAGAATCTACTATATAAAATAGCTAAATATTTTTGCATCAAGAAAAAGAATTAATTAGTATCCTGTTTTTGAATCATTTTACAAGAATAGCCTTCTGCCAAGTTTTCTGTGTTATGGCTTTTTGATGTGAGTAGCATTTCCTTTGAACTTTTTGTTGTTTTTAGTACAGCCAAATCAACCAGCTTCTTTAAAGTGCTATTTTTGGACAAATACAAGGGAAAATTAATCATGGTGCCCAAGTGATAGTCTGGGTATACTATTTCATTACTTTCAGTTTAGTCTGGGAAATATGTAACCAGTTTTTCACCCAGAGAATAAAAAATGTTCCAATTTATTGGAAAGTTCTTGTATTTGGAAGCATCAATGACAGAAGAGTCATATTGGAAACCATCCCAACTACTTCCATGCAAGCAATGCTGGCCAGCCATTGTGTTAAAATGACAGGCTTGCTTCGGCTAAGGTGTGGCTTGAAGGTCTGGAAGATGTCCCTCTCCAAGACAAAGTTCACGACACCATTAGTTCTAGACAAGACTCCTTAAAATGTAAAAATCCCTGAGAAGGGCAACTCCATCCCTAATACACATTCACTAAAGTTGCACTTCAAGAGTTCACTGGGGGGGTGCCTGGGTGGCTCAGTCATTAAGTGTCTACCTTTGGCTCAGGTCATGATCCCAGGACCCTGGGATCAAGCCCCATGTCGGGCTCCCTGCTCAGTGGAATGCCTGCTTCTCCCTTTCCAACTCCCACTGCTTGTGTTCCCTTTTTCACGCTCTCTCTCTCTCTCTCTCTCTCTCTCTGTAAAATAAATAAATAAATCTTTAAAAATAAAGTTCACTGGGTGCTTGGACTGGCAAGCAAAACAGCAAATTTCTGAATTTTACAAAGAGGCAATGCTAACAATTAAAGGTCATGCTGTTTTAATGTTAGCTCAACAAATTCCTATAGATCACACAAAAGATTCCTAAGGTGGCAAGCAGGCCATTGGTACCAGAAAACACATGCAATACTTTATAATGTCCAAAACCCTGGATATGGAGGTGGTGAGAATAAGAGAGAGAAAAAACAAGTCTGAGAAAAGGAAAATTGACATGGAAAGCCTGAGTGAACTCCTACCTCCTCTTTTTCCCCCAAGTCACTTCCAGGGTACATCTCCTACAGGGAGACTTGATCTCGGTCTATCTCCCCAATATTACAAGCCCCTTTTTTCTTTGTGTCACCCTACTTCTTTCAACCAGTAGTTCCAATCTCCCCAAGGCCAAGCTGCTACACAACTTCAGGGCACAACCCTCATACGGTAGTGAAAATGAAGCTCCCCAAAGTTGTGCAGAGCCCAGCCTATGGCTGTGTGGCACCCCTGCCCCCCACCATATTTCTCAGTATCCAGATCACACCAAACTCCAAGGCTCAGATCATACATTTCTACTGCCTGGATGTGAAAGAAACCTTCCTCAATTTCTCTAACCTAAAAAATGGTTTTGGCCCTGGAGTTCACACTAGGAGACTACTTGAAAGAAATTCTCAAGATGAAGAATAAATACAAAGGTCCTGGATCTTACCCTCGAACATCCCAAGTGTAAATAATATAATAAGAGGGACTTTGAACTGATAGACAGGGAATTTGGATCTAGAGCAGATGTTAACTAAACTGCTGTGCAACCTTGGGAAAGTCCCATTTATCAGAGTGTCAGTTTCACATTTGTAATAAAAAGGAGGTGGATAAGACACTCCAAGATGCTTGTCAGCCCCAGTGTTTTATATAACCTTGGAACATTTGCTCCAGAGTAAAGGGTATTTGAGTCACATACAGCCACCCCATAAAGGGAGGTAATCAGTGGTCTTCGAAGGTCTGGGAGACAACTCACTAAATGTTCATAAACATCAAGCCGAATGGCATATAGGCCTTACCTCTCCAGGCATATCTTTGCCTCTCTTCACAGCACCAGATCTTTACATAGATTTTTTTTCCTTTCTCTAGTCTGGCAAACCTGGCACACAGCTGCCACATTTTTACCAGCCCACTCAAATTTGCTAATACCAACTGCCTCCCATGCTTAGCTACAGCACACGCCCTCTCACGTGAGAATGCTAATAAAAGACAGGTTTCTGCTACAAGAACATAGATCTATGGCTTTAAATATAGGGATACTCTCATTTTAAAAAACCTAATATGACACAGTCTCCATTTGTAAATATATATACTTATGTGGGTGCATAGAAATAAATAGGTAGATGGATGATTTGCTTTGCAAATGAATTCACCTTGAAATTTCTTAAAATACCAGGTCCTTCATTTCTTTTTCCCTTCACTACCTCCTCCACAAATATCTTACACTTTTCACTTCTATTTATTGCCACTCAGGAATGTATCTATTGTGTAAGGTAAGGTATCAAGTATTTATAAAGTTTAATGGAGAGCAAAATGCATTTCTTTGACACCTTCTGACTAATTTCCTTAATGTTCTGGGTATGTGGCTTTATATTTTGCATGCCTCTGCTCTGAAACTATGTCTGGCAACACCATGAGTATAAAAGTCACACGATTCTAAAATACCTTCCAGAGTCTGCCATGATATAACAACCTTCTGCAGAAATTAAAATCTGGAAAAGCCACAAGCTTCACACAAGCCACCATGCTTGGAGAGGAGGTAGCTGATGGCTTTGCTTTGTGAAAACTTCCATGATAACTGCTGTACCTTCCCCTCAGGTTAACGTCTGTCAACTGACAGCAGCTTAAAAAGTTAGACTAATATATTCTGCCTCCTTATACAATAAATGTTAGTAGACAAAACATTAACCACCTTTCTGGGAGTGGTGAAGCTATTTCTAGTAATGGTGGTACTCTGGAAAATTTTATCTTTTGCTGTGAAATGCAAATGTGACTTTTCTCATCTCATAAGTGTTAAGCCCAATCGTGTTTATTTGTTTAAAATTTGATATTTGTATGTTTTTGATTTCTTTTTTCCCCAGGGGTTTCCTTATCTGTAGTCACAGACAGATAAGAGCAGAAACAGATGAGGCTAGCCCACCCTAGTTTAGGGTAGATTGCAAATAATATTTCTGATGCTAACATCACCAAAGGTTTCATCTCACACAATTGTTAGCATTCCCCTTGAGGCTCATGCAAGCTAAGAGCCTAACAAAAACAAAAAGGAAAAGAGCAACTTCACTCTTAAGTAATACTCTCTGAAAAAAAAAAAGTCATTTTTCCCCCACTTTCAGAAATACAATTATCCAAAGCTCAGAAACTCAAAAGAATCCCAACTCCTTCTTGGATCCTTAAAAACATACTTTTAATGGGGGACCTGGTTCATGGAAGCTACAGAAGGGTGGTAAGGAGAGCAGTAGAAAGATACTGCACCAAGAATCAGGAAGCCTAAGATGAGATCTGGACAAACCCTTAACCCTTTTGGGCCTCAATTTCCTCCTTATAAAATATAAATAATAACATCCATATTTTTGTTGGTATCAAATGAAATAATAGACTTGAAAATGCTTTGTGAAAATATTACATCATCACAATACAATGCTCTGCTTATTTGTGTGCTTCTCAACTCCTATGATGTTGTAGAAAATTAAAGCTCAGGGCGCCTGGGTGGCTCAGCCATTAAGTGTCTGCCTTCAGCTCAGGTCATGATCCCAGGGTCCTGGGATCAAGCCCCGCATCAGGCTCCCTGCTTGGTGGGTAGCTTGCTTCTCCCTCTCCCTCTGCCCCTGCTTGTGTTCCCTGTCCTGCTGTCTGTCTCTCTCTCTCTCTCTCTCTCTCTCTCTCTCTCTCTCTCTCTCTCTCCCTCTCTGTCAAATAAATAAATAAAATCTTTTAAAAAAAGAAAATTAAAGCTCAAGGTTAAGAAAAAATGAAAAAAGAATAAGGCTGGTCTAAACAAAGCTTTTTGTATCTTTCCTTCTCTTTGTCTCTCCTTCTCTTTATCTCCCTTTTATTCTACCTTCTAGAAAAAAGCAAAAGTAACAATTGATCTAAACTCTGCTCTAATAGTCATGACTTTTCGATGGTTTTCAACCACAGCCAATGGCTAAATTAGATAACTTCACTGGTTACTAAGCACAGGAGCCTGGGTTAAATTATTACCAAAATCATATCATGAAGAAATTTTCTGCTTCTAGAGAAGCTCAAAGTTGGAATCGGCATCTATTCTTTATTCTTTCATTCATTCAACACATACTTATTTAGTACAAACTTGTGGCAGGGATTTATAAATTAATATGAAAAATAAAGCCCCCTTCCCCATGAAGTTCACAATCCAGTGAGGGAGACAGATTCACAATCTCTCTCTCATTTTATAGCTTAGGAACTAGAGACAATTAGTTGAGAAAATTTGACTCTACCTGCAACTCTCCTTCCATTATACTGAGTAGCTGTATAAGGTCTTCTTTGGATAACTCCAAGGATTTCTTATTTTTTCGTTCACTTTCTCCAGATGGTTTTAGGTGTCGTTTGACAGTTCCTGAGGCCATGACATCATCCTCCTTTCTATTTGATTTGTTCTTCTTTTTTGCATCTTCTGAGAGACTTTTATCATCAGCATTGCTGATGATAGAG
Organism: Ailurus styani; assembly: GCA_002007465.1. Taxonomy (NCBI): domain Eukaryota; kingdom Metazoa; phylum Chordata; class Mammalia; order Carnivora; family Ailuridae; genus Ailurus; species Ailurus styani. The sequence continues at coordinate 4,284,352 of LNAC01000102.1, read as the reverse complement.
GATTTGGGGCAGGAAATATGCCCATTGGATGAACTTTCACCACCCTGGTTTCGGGATCTCATTCCCACCTACAATACATGAAAAAAGATAAGATAGTTGTTACTCCCACTGAAATTATTTGTCTAACTACTTAGAAACCTTTAGCAGCCTCACAACATCACCAATAAAGAAATACCAAAAAATCAGTCCCAGTTAGCTTCCTTATAGCTTTAATGAAAGTCATTAAAATCTGTAGGAAAATGTTTTGATGGTCTTCAGGGAAAAGTGAAAATGTGATTCTAACCTGATAAACATCTCAAGCCAAATGATTAAGGTCAACACCAAAAGTTCTAAGTTGTGTTGATGGTATATATCTTTGATATGGTGAGATAAAAAGGGTACTTTACATTTGTAGCCTCTCTCCTCCAAACATTACCCAAGTCTAATAATGAGAAAAACATCAGACAGACCCTATTTGAAAGACAGTCTACAAAATTGCTGACCAGTAATCTTCAAAGGTCATCAAAACACAGAATATCTGAAAAATTGTCACAGCCAAGAGAAATCTAAGGACACATGACAACTAAATGCAATATGGCATCCTAGGTGGGATTCTGGAACAGGAAAAAGACATTATAAAGAAAAACTAAGGAAATATGAATAGAACAAGGACTTTTGTCAAAAATAATGTATCAATATTGGTTCATAAATTATAACAAATGTACCATCCTAATGTAAGATGTTAACTATAGAGGAAACTAGATGTGCTATATAATGGAACCCTCGGTATTATATTTGCAATAACTCTATGATTCGAAAGCTGTTGTAAAATAAAAAATTTATTTTTTAAAAAATGATTCTAAATTAAATCTATCAGAAAATTCAAAGATCTGAGGCACCTGGGTGACTCAGTTGGTTAAGCATTTGACTTGGTTTTGGCTCAGGTCATGATCCCAGGGTCATGAGGTTGAGGCCAGTGTTGGGCTCTATGCTCAACGTGGAGTCTACCTGAGCTTTTCTCCTTCTCCCTCTGCCTTTTCCCCCTCACTTGCACATTTTCTTTCTCTAAAATAAATAAATAAAACATTAAAAATAGAAAAGAAAACGCAAACATCAAACCCTGTCAGGAACCAGTTGGAAGTCATAATGTACAGAAAAATCCACATAGGGTGGAGGGAGCTTCAAATGGAGAGAGGAAAAGGGCAACTCAAAGGGAAGAGGGTGGTGTTGTTTTTAGTAATGTGGGATTTTGTTTTTCCATAACCTTTTTTTCAAAATTGGGATGGGGGTTGTTTTGTTTTGTTTTATGTCAGTCTCTTACAGTAATAAGAATAAGATCACAAAGAATTGGGGAAAACATACCAATTTCAAAATCAAAAATTTTTTAAATATTTTGAGATAAAATAAAGAAAAAAGACAAAGCAGCGGCTAGCATATCCCATGGGGAGCACATTTGGATCTTTCCATCATGAAAGCTTTACAGATTCTCTGTCAGTCTTTGAGAAGAAGAACTTGAGACCAACAGGTATGTTACAAACAAACAAACTGAACTCAAAGCCTAGGACTCAAAATGTAAGAAAGACAATTCTACTAGCCTGGGAGCTGTACTACAAAATCTGCCTAAACTCTTAAATATAGTAGCTTAGCACACGGGCTTATTTAAAACTCACAGTATAAATAGTCCGTCCACTGAACCGCTAAGCAGCAAGATTTTCATTACTCATTCCAGATAAAATACAGAGACTTGTTTTCCATAAGTAAATTTCCTTTATGAACCCAACCATACTTAAGAAACCAAGGAAAGGTTTTCAAAACACTAGGTTTATAATAGAAAAACAAATACAGTGTGATGTTTCCTTTCAGATGGTGCATATTTAATTCTTCCAACAAATCTTTAAATCTACATTCATGCTCCTTTTTTGAACTGAACTCTTATAACAAAATGGACCCTTTTGTGAGTGTGTGAACTTTCTTCAGCACCCTAATTTTGAACAATAGAAACTGAAGAAGTGGTCCTTAACACTGGCACCCTATTTCTGGTTCATGCAGTGATTAGTTCTTGAAATCTTGGAGTATCTTTTGTGCTTCCTTAGTGAAGAAAGAAGAGATGTGTCTTTGTAACAGAAGTCAGAGCACTTTAGAGCAGACCTATTATACGTCATCACAGTTTATTTGTGGGCAGAGAGGGCTGACTTAAGACTCCAGTCAAAAAAAAAGTGAATAGAAAGTTTTGAAGGGGAGTAAAATATGCCTTTTTGGCATATTGCTTATTTAAGAAATAGTAGACAGAGGTGAAGTTCTGAAAACTGAGTAGAAATTTCCCTTTGGTATGAAACATTAAATTTCTATGGGAAATCTCCATTTTTAAGGGTGTCTCCCTCTCTGTACCAGGAAGAAAAGAATGACTAAATTTTTGGAAACTCTTCTCAGCATGGAGAAGGTAAGGTCTTAAATCTTAAATCTGCACATCACTTTACTCTTATTAACTGTGCTCTTCTTGGTAACCTCCCATAACTGACTCCCTCCCCCCAACATCTTCTTTTGTCTTTAGCTGAAGATGATATTAAGGTGATGGCTTGAGCCATTTCTGAGAATTCCTCTCTCATGTATAGAGGAGGTATAGATGTTATTAAACTTCTCTTTGTTTTTCTCCTGCTAATTTGTCTGTTACAGGGGTGTTTCAGCCAATAACCTAGAAAGGTACACGGAAGACTTTTTCCTCCCCAATACAATTTCAAATTTAACTCTTGAATTTTATACATTATAACTAAGACACATGGGCTTCCCAAACTGAACTGTGACTCCCTACAACTCCACGCCTTTTTATCTGAAATAATTTTCTCTACTGTAAGACCTTAAGGCTCTCTGGGATGGTGCATCAAATATTGATTTGACACCTTCAATTTAGATCATGCATAATAAAAATTCCAGATAATAGTAAGGTGGTAATATTTTAAACTTAGTCATACATGGTCTTAATCATATACAGTGTTTGTGTTTGACTGCAGTGTGTGTTTGTGTCATATTTCCCCGGACTTTTCATATCTTTTATAGGATCTACAGCATTTATATATTCCTAAATTAGGAAAATGCCTAACTAGCTATGTTATATGCCTTTACTCAACCGTACTTACAAACACACAGGAAGTGACATTTACTTAGTGCAACTCTTTTTATAGTTAGTACTTTCTAAAACATTCAGTCTGATGCATTTTTAGGTAAATTTTATTGTAGTACTAAGAGCTTTTATGGAATTAGTGGAATTATATTAGTTAATTATTAATTAGTATTGATTATAGAATTAATTGATTACAGAATTAGTTACTTTCACAGAAAAAACATATTTTAGAATTATCTAATTATTTTACATCACTAATCAGCTCAAAAGCTTGAGTTACCTATTCTCTTCCATGTTATTTCACTTTGGCTGATAAAAACATCCCATGTGCTAGACCATGATGTTAATTCTGTCTTAACAAATATTTTTCCTCCATGACACTGAAACTTCACATTAATTGCTTTTCCTTGACATGTGCAAATTGATTTTAGTACTTTCTTAGTGATCTAAATAGGGTCTACTATCTTTATCTCCACAACAAACAATCAGCACCTTTTCTATCTCGGCAATGTAAAAGTACTCAGAGATCACAAACTAGCCAAGAAATGTTTTAGGAAGGAAGTAGACACCATATATGAAAGTGAAAGACATAATTCTCAATAGTGTAATCAAGTGTGCGATCAATAATGTCCACTTTATTTATTTGCTTATTTGTTTTTAAAGTTTATTTTTTTTAGTAATCTCTACACCCAACATGGAACTCAAATTTTCAACCCCAAGATCAAGAGTTGCATGCTCTTCTGACTGCAAACCAGGCACTCCAATAATGTCCACTTTATGCTACTTTATTTTGAAGGAAAAAAATATCAAGACAATAATGATTTTCATTCATCACATTTAAAGACAGCCATACTCCCTTATTCTAATAGCTCTCAACAGTTTCTTTTTTTTCTTAGTTTTTTAATTTAAATTCAATTTAATTAATATATATTACTAGTTTCAGAGGTACAACTGATTCATCAGTTGCATACAACATCCCGTGCTCATTACATCAAGTGCCATCCTTAATGCCTATTACCCAATTACTCCATCCCTCCACTCACCTCCCCTCCAGCAACCCTCAGTTTGTTTCCTATAGTTAGGGGTGTTTGTTTCCTATAGTTAAGAGTCTCTTATGATTTGCCTCCCTCTCTGAATTCATCTTATTTTATTTTTTCTGCCCCTCTCCTATGTTCATCTGTTTTGTTCCTTAAATTCCACATATGAGTGAATTCATATGGTATTTGTCGTTCTCTGCTTATTTTGCTTAGCATAATACCTGCTAGTTCCACCTGTGTCATTGCAAATAGTAAGATTTCATTCTTTTTGATGACTGAGTAATATTCCATTAGATTATACATGCACCACATTTTCTTTGTCCATTCATCTGTTGATGGACATCTGGGTTTTTCCATAGTTTGGCTGTTGTGGACATTGCTGCTATAAACATTAGGGTGCCTGTGCCCCTTTGAATCACTATGTTTGTATCCTTTGGATAAATACCTAGTAGTGCAATTGCTGGGTCATAGAGTAGCTCTATTTTTAACTTCCTGAGGAACCTCCATACTGTTTTCCAGAGTGGCTGCATCACACACTGTTTCTTAAGTGCTACACCATGTGCTAAGCATTTTACATATAGCATCTCATTTAAATTAATATTCACATCAACCCTATGAGGTAGGTGCTATTATTCTCAATTTTACAGATATGGCCACTGAGGTTGAAAGACATTAAATATCTTTTTCCTGGATCACACAACTAATCCTATTGAATAGAAGAGCTAGGATTTGAACCCAGGTCTGATTCCAAATACCTACTCATATGACTTTCCTCTAAGTTCTTAAACCCATGTAAATTGGAAGGGGTAGGAGAATACCCTGTAAATCAGATGATTCTGAAAAATTAACAAATGCTTACTTAAGGTAATGTTTTTCACTTCATACTACAGAATTGGAGAAATCCATTCCTCTTCCTCCACAGACACTCATGCAAAACTCACACAGCAATTAAAATTAGGTTGCTAAGCAAAATCCTTTTGCCAAAATCATTAACCTGCTGTAGAACTTGTAAAATGATGAATCATTTTTAAATCATCCCAAGAAGCAACATGGCTAAATATTAAGGATACAGGTTATGAAAACAGGATGTGAAGTCTGAACAGGGACCATCTGTGTTAAAAGTCCCGGAGTTGAACAATAGTAAACATTTAATCAGAGTTGGCCAAATCCTGTCCATTGTGTTTACAGGAGTATCAGGCAGGTAACAAAAAAGGCATCTGGTAATCTGTAGGCTTCTTAATAGTTGATTGCATGGCTGCAGGGTTGGGACATGTAGATAACAAAATTTCTGAAAAAAGCCAAAAATACCTTTGCTCTACCCCAGCATATACCCTTTGAAGAAAGTTGTCTTCAAGAAAAAGGTATAAATTGAAAATTCACATCAGATTTGTAACCATCCTACCTTTTTTTTTTTGAATCACTGTTATTTGGGGTACAAATTCCTCTTTTTAATAAGTAAATAATCCTAACAGTTCAAGAAATACACTTACTTTTCCATTCATAGTAATTAGTCAGCAAGTGTTCACATGGAATCTGCTGACTAGGGTGTGAAGAAAAGAAATATGAAGTGTTATTCCAAACCTCCCTCTTTTATCTATGGCCATCCCTCATTTTTGGGCCCTCCCTCCCCCCCCCCCGCCCTGGCATATATTGGGCAATCACCAGAGGATACCATCAGATGAATAATATTCTAGGAATCAGAAAATGTTTATAAAGACTTTGAGCCATTTACACTGAACCAGCAAGTATTTCTAGAGCATTTGAACAAGGAAAAGGACAAAGAAAAATGTCTATAGCAATGAAATACCCATTCTAGTACCCACCTTCATTAGCTCCTGCAAATCTTAACCTTGAATTTCTCCCTTCCCTTTTTTCACTCTTGCTCTCGCCTCCTTTCAGATTTATCTTTTCGTGTTACGATTCAATGTTGGCCACAAGACTCCCCATCCCTACCACCAACAGAAATGTTTTCTGCATAAATTAGGTTTTGGAATATTTCCTATGCTTCTCAAGTATCCAGCCTCTGCTTCTGGCTTCATTTTATCTATATACTTTTCCAAGAACCTACCGAGGGCATGGGGTGAGATGTCACAATAATTTTATTTATATAATTTCTATTTTTAAATGACTTTATAGAATTATAAGGAAAAATTATAGTACATAGTAAAAAGGAAAGCACATAATTACAGAAAAGCCTACTTTTTACAGTGTGGTCTGGCAGAAGGCCTGCTGCAAGTGAGGCTTCCAGAACATTAGCATGGAACTGTCCTGGTTCTTTCTGTTGGACTTAAATGACAATACCCAAAGCGCCCAAACCTAAAGACAAAAGAAAACATCTGTTCTAGTTTTATGTGAATTTTAAAACATAAAAGAATCAAATAGTTTATTCTCTATCAATGCCAGATTATTTCCTCTGCATATCTTATTTACTTGGTGAAGTCTAATTACAAAGAGCCCAACACATAAAATGTTCAACATTTCTCATGAGGTTATCATTCATTCTAATAGTACAGACTGTTCATAAGTGTTCCCAGGTTTACTCTTAAATTTTCTTTACAATTTTCTTTCACTTTCTTCATTCTATTTATCAAACAAGGCATGTTAAATGATTTTGCACTGCTCATTATCCACACACAAAATCTTCAAAATAACATTCTACTAAGACAGATCTATCCAGACCAACTGAAAATTCTTCTAAATAATTCCACAAAATGTTAGAATTCAAGAAAGGGGATTCTCTTGGAGTCATTGCTGAGATGTTATAATCAAAAGTTTAAGGAAAATGTAACTGCAGCAAAATAGAAAAATATTATTCTACCCTAGTCCAAAACCATACTGAAATATTTTATAAAGTTCTGTTTAATGTTCTTCAAGAAGATAAAAGCAGACCTGGAAAAAGTTTCCAGAAAAAAAAATAATGAAAGAATAAATAGATCAGGAAACTACTATGAAATAAAAAATCTTTTAAAATAGGATACCTGAGGGGTGCCTGGGTGGCTCAGTCATTAAGCGTCTGCCTTCGGCTCAGGGCATGATCCCAGGGTACTGGGATTGAGCCCTGCATTGGGGGGGGGGTCCCTGCTCAGTGGGGAGCCTGCTTCTTCCTCTCCCATTCTCCCTGCTTATGTTCCCTCTCTTGCTGTGTCTCTATCAAATAAATAAAATCTTTAAAAAAATAAAATAAAATAAAATAGGATACCTGAAAAAATAATAAAATAAAATAGGATACCTGAGTCTAAATGAAAGTACAGTTTGAGGGTTTTAAAACTTTGAATGTCAAGTAGGATGACCTCTCTTAGCAACTGTCAGTTTACCTCTTTATACTCACTTCAAGCGTTTATAATAGGGCTTGGGGTTTGTTATTGTTCTTTTTACTTCCTTCAGAGAAATAAGGCTACTATCAATTGTATAAAAGAGAAAAATGTTTAACTATCTAGAAATATACTGTTTTTATAAAGAAACAATGACATAATGACATAACATTTTTTTCTGGCATTGTCAACTTTAATGACTCATTCTTAAACCTCCCATACATTCTAAATATTTTTATATTTATAATACTTTATTATTGTAATTCTGATGTCACTATTCTACTAGACATAGTATATAATACATAGTCATTGAATACAAAGAAAGAGTAAGGCCTGAAATTTAAGTGATTAAGACAACTCTTTAGCTTTCTGGTTAATTTTACTTATATCCTTTCTACTTGGGCACTATAGTTCTTTCAGAAATTGTAACAGTACCTGTGGCCTCTAAAAAATATTACCATTTACTTTAATCAAAATTGCTTAACGTTGGTTTTATCATGTGATAAAGAGAGCATCTCAGGAAAATTACCAGATTCCTGCTTAGCTGGACCCAGAATTCCTTCCTGTATCTCATCACTCCTAAAAAGGTCCAGCCCCAGAATTGCAGAAGAATCAGTCATTTCCCTTCCCCTAAAAAACATCTGTCTGTAGCGAGAACAACAAATACCTTAGACTCTATCTCAGCAGTCTATCTTTGATGAATTATTCTTAGATATTACCTCTATTCACAGTAATTATAGCTGACATTTACTAAAGAGCTCATTATGCTCTCAACATTGGGGTAAGTATCTGACATATATGTAGCATCATTTCATGAAATCCTGATACCAATCCATAAAGCAGGTACTATAATTCTTCCTTTTATAAAGATAAGGAAATGAGGTTTAGAGAGATTTAGACATTTGCCCAAAATAATATGGCCAGTGCCTGGGAAAGCCTGAGCTGGAATGCAAGCCTGTTTGGATTCTCCATGTGCAAGGAGAAATCTGAATGCAAGCTTCTCCCACCGTATAGAACTACTGCAACACAAATGAATCCATAACCACCCTTTTATGGGACCGAAATAAGTTTAGTCTCAGAGGATAGCATCCAACAAAGAGTCTCCAACGATAATAATGAATTCAGAATCCTACTGTTCCAACAGGTATTTTTCTCTAATTTCTGCTTGTGTGATACCTTCTTCTAAGACCACACTCTCTTCCCCTACTGCTCCCCTTATGTTGCCTTTCTATTTTTCTGTGCTTGAGTCTTTCAACAAAGCTGAAGAGGAACTTTCCCTTGCAGTGTTGACTTCTAATTTTTTGAACTGATAAAGTAACTAAGACCCCAAAAACATGACAATTGTTATATGACCGGATATAAATTGAAAAGATTTTTTAAATTAGGCAAAGTAAGAAAATTCCAGTTTGCCCAGTAGCTGATTGCATGAGAAAGCCAACTGTACACATTTTCTGTTAGAAAAAAAAGTCTTTCTGCAGCAAATATTCTTAAATAATTTTATCGCATTTTCAAGAAATGCAAAGGCAAATCACAACTGCTGGTCAATGTCAACAATATGGGTTAATGAGAAGAAAGACACCGAGTGGTCTGGATATCTCTGCTTCGTGCTAGCAAGGGAGAAGACGAACGACAGCATGGATCACTCCATCTGTGTGCCGCTGATGACTTCATGTGTTCTAAGTGCCTACATATATATCAGTTGTATTCAGGTGTCCTTTAAATGCCTTTTCTTTTCAATTTCTAGATGATTTCTTAACATTAAAGAGCAACTTAAAGTCACTTATAATGGAGGAAGTCATGGGTTGTGTCTGTTTTTAACTCTTCCTGACTTCTGTCTCTCCTAATTATCCCTGAACACCCCTTGTCCTGGGTTAGATCAGAGCATAGGAAGCCTAAATTGAAAACAGAGCACAGCTACTTTATAAAGCAAGCAAGGAAAAAAGCAAAAGTTCTATGAATGCAAGAGAACCCACGTGATTGTCATCAATGTTTATCTGATGTTTAGAGACCCTTATCAGTCTGATACTGTGTGAAGAGGCTGTGAATTCTATACCAATCAACCAATCTTCATGAACTTAGTTGCTATGTGAATGCAAAGCCTGGCAAAAAGAGTAAGTAGAACTTTGTGATTAGCTAATTAAGATGCATCAGGAATTTAATTTATCTGAAATATCATGCTACCATAATAGAGAAGTTTCAAACAGTGTGTGGGCAGGAAGTACGTAAAAAAATGAGTCACCGCCTTTTGGAATATTTTTTTCAAACACATAATGGCCTCAAAACACTTCTTTTTTCTCCACCTTCCAGCTACACTACCTCAGCATACCCCCAGTCCTACAATGGACCTTAAGGTGTCCCGTGACCTCATACATCCTTAGCATTAGTTTTCCTAACATGCTGAATCCTCCTGGAGAGGTTTGCTATTAACCCTACATCTTCAAGAAAGCCATGTTCCCACTATTAACCCCACATTCACTTATTCTGTAACCCTGGAGAAGTTACCTAACCTCTCCAACAGGTAGCTTTCCCATCTGTACAATGAGGATAATAATGACTGTTTCACCCACTACATATATGTGAAATCATAATGCCTGTTCTACTCTATATGTATGGGAAAATATTTACTAGCTGCAGTAAGGCAGGAAGCATTCATCTGTGGCTGATTAACTACTGAGGTCATCAAACACTTCTCAACACCCCCATAGAGGTACCACCCGAGACAGACACTTTACTTTCAACTATGATCATCTAGCACAGGAGTCAACAACTTTCACTATAAAGAAGTCAATGTTAAATATTTGAGGTTCTGGGCACCTGGGTGGCTCAGTGGGTTAAAGCCTCTGCCTTCAGCTCAGTTCATGATCTCAGGGTCCTGGGATCGAGTCCCGCATTGGGCTCCCTGCTTGGCAAGGAGCATGCTTCCCCCTCTCTCTCTGCCTGCCTCTCTGCCTACTTGTGATCTCTCTCTCTGTGTGTCAAATAAATTAATTAATTAAAACTTTAAAAAAATATTTGAGGTTCTGCAGGTCATGTGGTCTCTGCCGCATCTACTCAATTCAGCTGCAGCCACAGACAATATGTCAAGAGATGGGTGTGGCCAGATTTGACCCCTGGCCCCTAGTTTGCCAACCCTGATTTAGACTGTGTGACAATTATAATGAGTAGATAGGTTTAAACTGGGAGAAATGGAAATGGTTTCTGCCACTCCCCACTCCCTCCCCCAGTTTACAGTAATGAAAAAAATGGCTTAAAATAAGAAGAAAAAAATGAGAGAAAAGATCACGTAATAGCTATGTCATCTGCCCACCTATCCTCTTCTTCTCTTCCAGATAATTCAAAGGAGGGCATGAATATAAAAATGTTCCTTCACAAAGTTTGAGGAATCTATGGTGGAAGAACCTGACATGATACAATTTGAGAATAGGATTCCCACCAGCGTTAGTCATGCCATGGGATCTGCAGACAGACGATAGAGACTTAGCAGCACGTGTCCGTGCAAAGGGGGAGGATGGAGACTGCTGCCCACTACGTATAACATACACAAGGGGCTGAGTGCATAGCAAGCATGGAAGGTATCTTGGAGAGATAGCTGGCAGGCTACTAGAAGAGTTACCAAGGCAGAGGGCTTCAAAGCACACCACCCAAAGTGGGGATGAAACAGAAGATGCAGCTACGCTCCAGGGAATCTGCAGCACCTGTGAGAATATGGGAAGATTTCTAAGACAGCAGGGGAGACAGGACACTTCCCCAGTGGCCACTACTTGCACCTGGAGCCAGGCTGGGAGATGACAAGAGGACATATAGGTAAAATGGCTCTATAGGCATGTGACGCATACAGTTGCATAGAGCCCTGCCCTCAGTTTAATGCTCTGCCCTTGCTATCTTGAAACCCTTCATTATTTTTTGAACTTGAGGCCCCATATTTCCCTTATGCACCAGGACCCCTAAATTATGTGGCCAGTCCTGACCATAGCAGGGCAGTCTGTATGAGTCAGATACTGGAGTTGCTCCCACCCTGTTACTTGCGCTAAGCTGGTCATGTTAGCAAACCTCCCTACCTGCCCCCACAGATGAAGCACTGTGTTTGTGTTTCGGGGGGAAACCTCCCCCGAAACATGGAGGAAAAGAGCTTGAGAGGAGGAAAAGACTAAAATGGAATTCTGGTTTGTTCTAGGACTGAGCTATATATATTGACTTAACTGGAAAAAAGGAAAGAAAAGAAAATCACCAGATAAAATTGAATTTACCCGGAAGTATCCAGGTTAAGTTCTCTACCTCAGTCAGGTATTGGAGGGGAGAAGTATAAGAGAGGTAACTAAAGAGTAAAGTTGAATTCAGTCACAAAGAAATAAAGTATTAGTATTATGTCCTTGGCTTTTATGGGGTATCTTAACTATGAAACATAACGCTGGGCACACTGTGTAAACCATAAGTGCTACAGGACCTTCAGGCAATATAAGTAAATGAGTTTTCCTTTAAATCACATCACTATTACTCCTGCTTTAGCTTTGAAAAAGAAAAGCAAGAAGAAAGACTCATATGTGGGTACTGGAGGCAACCAGAGCTCAGGGATTTTGAAACAATGAAATTTTTGTGCAGACCCCCTGAGAGAAGATCGATGAGAAGCTTTTGGAAAGATGGAATGATACAGGGGTTCTCTGCCCCAACGCTATCCTTTGTCTTTCTCTGCCCCTCCTGTACCCCCCTCTTTTAGGCACCTTTCCTATCTTCCCATCTGTGTTCCTCACCTGTGCCTTTCCCTGAAATTATAAAAATAAGATCCCAGTGTTATCATTCTGCTGCACAAAGGGCCTTCCCAACCCAGATTTGCCTTAAATGTGTCCCCAGCCCAAACATAAACTCTCACCCATCTGTTGAACTCTCACTCTTCCAGAATCTCAGGGGGGAGTTAAGAAATCAACCTCTCAAAAGTAAATTACCTAGTAATGTCACTACCCTAACTCTATATTCCTCAGTCTTTATGAACCCTAGTGAATCTTTGATTGAAATTAAAGCAGAAGTAGCCATTTTTGAGAGGCTAAAAAGTAGGGCAAAGACAGTATTTCTTTTAATCATACCACGAGGGACACCCGGGTGGCTCAGTAGGTTAAGCATCCCCCTTCGGCTTAGATCATGATCCCAGGGTCCTGGGATGGAGCCCTACATCAGGTTCCTTGCTCAGGGGGAGTCTGCTTCTCCCTCTCCCACTCCCCCTGCTTGTGTGCTCTCTTGCTCTCTCTCAAATAAATAAAATCCTTTAAAAATCAATCAGTCAATCAATTATACCACTAAGCTGTTCAATGTAAAATAAGCCCTGGCAGAGGGAGGCCAAGAGGACATCTGGGAACATATTTTTTTCCTCTTCTTCCCCTCTGAACATGCTTAATGCCCAAGTCCCTTTTCCTCCATTACTAAGTACCAATGTCTTTTATGTCTTAGTCCAATATCCCTTTTTGTGGAGAGCCAAGCTGAACCCAGAGTTCACATATCAGTTATACCTTGGCTCCTAAAACCTAGGTTGGGGACAAGGGAACCAAAAAACCAAGGTTATACAGCCTGCCAGAGCTCTAGGAACAACTGCAGGTAGAGAAGCTCCCTCTGAAACCCTAGGGCAGTGTTTCCCAAACCACAGTGCTTCAGAATCACCCAGAGTGCTTATTAACATGCAGATTGTTGATTCCCACCCCCAGATTTCCAAATCTATGGGTCTAACGTGGGGCCTGAGAGTTTGCATTTCCAACAAGTTCCCAGGGGATGATAATGCTCTTGGTCCCAGACTATACATTGAGAACCAACATTCTAGGACAAGATAAGGCTAAGATAGGTCCAGAAAATGGCAAAGCGACCTCAAAATATCTACCTATTTCAGCTAGAATCTCTCTGCTCTTCCCATAACTAAACTAGAAATACTTGCCCTGACTGGAAAAAATATATATTATTTGTAACTATTTACATTACTGATTACACACCTTATTACCATTCATCCTCCAACAGAGTCCCTGTTTGAAGGTTTAGATTTGTAGGTCAAAAAATGATGTCCTACAAGTCAAAATCTCTTTGCAGATATGGGGTAAAAGGAGCAGTTAATTAGACCTTTTTTTTTTACTATGTATTATTTATTTGCAAATTTTCATTCCTTTCATTTAAGTTTTTATATAAATTCCAGTTAGCTAACATATATAGTGTAATATTAGTTTCATGTGTACAATATAGTGATTCAACACCTCCATACAACACCTGGTGCTCATCATAACCAGTGCACTCCTTAATCCCCTTCACCAAAATCACCCATCCACCTGCCCACTTCTCTTCTGGTAACCATCAGTTTGTTTTCTATAGTTAAGAGTCTGTTTTTTGGTTTGCCTGTCTGTCTTTTTCCCTTTGCTCATTTGTTCTGTTTCTTAAATTCCATATATGAGTGAAATCATGTGGTATTTGCCTTTCTCTGACTGATTTCATTTAGCATAATACTTTCTAGCTCCATCCACATCATTGATATGCACCCCAATGTTTATTACAGCATTACCTACAATAGCCAAACTATAGAGAGAGTACAAATCCCCACTGACTGATGAATGGATAAAGAAGATGTAGTATATATATATACAATGGAATATTACTTCCATCAAAAGGAATTAGACTTTGTCAGAATATTTCACAAAATAAATACAGAGATTTTGTTGAAAAAAAATCAGAATATCTGGCACAACTGAGCCCATCTTCCCATTTAGTTACATTTAATTGGAGCTGAATCATGGCTGACTCATTTAGATGGAGGACTTACTAGCTCACCACAGTCCTTACCACTCTCCATTACCTCTTGAACACTGAGACCCAAGAGTCAATTGCCATATATTTATTACTAGATTTGCACTGTGTTTTTCTTCTAGTAGAGAAAATTTTCTCTGTACTTAAGGATAAAAACAAAAGCTACATCAAGAGAATTTCCTATTTCAAGAAAAAAAGGAGAAATATTTAGTGATGATTATTCCTATGGGTTTAATATGCAAACACTCTGCCAGTTTTATTTGTTTATTATCTGCCTGTCTTCTGAAACCATTTGAGTTTGGGTCCAGTCTGGACAAGCCTGGATGGCAGGGAGAAATCCATGGGGGAGGGAGTAGAGGCAGAAGGCATACTCTGTGTGCAGGTTGGTCAAAGAAACCTCCTGCAAAGAAAGTGTCCAAAAGGAAGAAGCTGCAGTCTATCACAAGCTTGATCCAAGGACAATGTCACTTTGCAATGGGAGGGGAAATAGCGTAGCAGGAAATATGCTCCAGAGGATGCCTCCACAGACATGCAGTCAAAGCTAAGGCAGACAGGTTGCTACAGTAAAGGCATAAACGGGAAAGAGAGGTGCATCAGCGAAATCTCTGTAAGGAGCTGGGGCCTGGCCTTGAGAAGTGGCCATGCAGGGAGCACAGAGAGGATTGGGGGAACTTCTGCATGGTCACTATTGGAACCAGCAGAAGTAGCAGAGGCACCAATAGATCTTCAAGCCAGCTCAGGGGCAGGAAGGCATTTGGAGGCCCAGTAGACACCCTCTGGGATGACCTCTTAAATTAACTTGCGGAAGGTGGAGGGAAGGTTCTATATTAATTCAGGTAGGAACTAAGACAAGGAAACTCTGATCTCTTGCTACTAAATCCTTGGTTTTCTCACTTTGAAAACTATGGATTATATTTCATTCCACAAACTTTTTTGTGCTCCACTAAACCAAATACCAAGCACCTAAGAACCATTCTGGGTGCAAGGACACACAAAAATATAAAATAAGTTCCTTCCCTCAAGAATGTCATAGTACAAGATATTAATCCCCAAATTTTTTTGTCAGTTTAATGCATTATTTGGAAATGTAATCAGTTATCCCAAACATTTATATATTTATGAAGTAAAAGTGTTATGCTAATCTTTTAATGTATTATAGTATAGTATAGTATGTAGTATAATAATTATGTATATATTATTATATGTAGGCATGTTATAATTATTTCCAAACATAGATAACTATTAATAAGCATTATAAATAAATATAATGGAAGCTCATATCCTAATGACTTCTCCTGTGAAAAACTGTCTACAAAATAGATATTTAAACAGATTTTTAAAATAAAAGGCATCTCAAGAAATGCTTTAATAGCAATCTTGGATCTGAAAAATAACTAGATCTGATCCTGAATAAAATCATTTAAAAAAATGAAAGTGTGCAAAGACAAATGGCTGTAGATTAGGACAAAGGGGCAAGCTTTGAGGACTGAGAATTTCTCAGATTGCAGTACTCCTTTGGGGTCTGGGGAATGAGTAAGCTCTTTCCAGGCTAAAGGAAGAGTATAAACAAAAGTGCATTGCTGGGGCGCCTGGGTGACTCAGTGGGTTAAGCCTCTGCCTTCGGCTCAGGTCATGATCCCAGGGTCCTGGGATCAAGCCCCACATCAGGCTCTCTGCTCAGCGGATAGCCTGCTTCCCCCCATCTCTCTGCCTGCCTCTGTGCCTACTTGTGATCTCTCTCTCTCTGTCAAATAAATAAATAAAATCTTTTTAAAAATTTTTTTAAAAAGTGCATTGCTGTTCAGTGGCCTGATGTGGACTTAGAAATTCAAAATGGTGGACAAGTGCAGCAAAATACTAATTACATGTGTAACAGAACATAATGGATTAACCCAGGCAAGTAGCGTCTTAAAGTAAGACTGCACTCTGTGTTTGCATGTTCAGCTTTCAGTTTGTCCCTCATATGGTACTGCTATTCTTCCATGTGAGGGAAAAAAAAAAGTGAACCTTGGTGGTCGCTATGGTAACTAAATAGTGGGAGCAAAGGCAGAGGAAGGTCAAGGAATGTTCTATAGTTACACATCAAGAAAGTACAAAACACAGGTTATTTTTAATTTTGGCTATGTTCCTATAATGTTAATATCTAAAAATTAAGATGTACGTAAATAGTAAAGTCTGTTTCTCATGCAGCCATGAGAAAAAATACTTTCTCAGTAATTCAATACTACCTCTTTATTCTGTTGACGTTTCATTTTCATCAGCTGTCATTCAAGCCAACCAAAATGCCCAATGTGAGCATTTTCCAAATTTGTAACCAGGGAGGGCTTTCTTTACTCTTCTTCCCCCTTGTTTTCTGTGCTCCTCTGTTCTTAGTAGACTAGCATGACTCACCATCCACAGAACACAAATTGAGAATTGCTTTTCTAGGAGTGGTGATGTGTTTGGTTTCTGTCATCAGTATTCTCTCATCTAATGACATTTGTGGCCAAAGACAAAGTTTTGCCAGGCAGCTGACGAACCAGAGTAGGGAGGTGGCATAGCTTGTGAACAGAGAATTTTCCTCTAGACCAGCCATAGCCAGCTGTTCTGGGCAGAGAATGCGCCTGCATTATAGGACTCCTGGGCCAACTGAGGTAATGAGCCTGAACATCCCTCTGTCCTCCCTATACCTCTGCTCTAAGAAAATGTACCCAGTGGCTTATGGGAGCATAAGAAGAAATATGAAACAGAAAAAAAAAAATCAAAACCACAGAAGATAAGAGAACTACCTTCTAAAAATCTCTCACAATACCCTATGTAAAAGATATTGACATATATAAATTGTGTGAAAATAGAGTTTCTCTTCTAAGAATTGTAAATAGCTGTATTTTGCTTGAACCGAAGTCCTAGACAGGGACCGCACAATTAGAGGTTTTCTGTTCCTCCATAGATTTCACTTAGATTATAGACCAGTCATGCCCTACATTTGGTAGGCTGTTTAGATTTTACTAAAATTCCCACTGTTTTCTTCAAATCATTTTGTCAATTATATATTTATAAGTACCACGCCCTATTTATATGTATGTGTCATTGAAAAGGAAATTTTACAATAGACTTTTCTTTGTCACTTTAAAATATATTGCTCAAAACTAAATTTAAAAACAAAATTCATGTTAGCATCATTAGTGAAATTATTTTCAGGACCCACTGTATTATTTTCATTCAATACATGCTCATTAAGTGATATCAAAGTACTTGGCACTGGGTAGAGGAAAGAATTCTAGGTGGTTTGTATCATTTTAGAACTCACAGTCGAGTTGAATTGTTCCAGTTGAATAAGTAAGTCATGGTGGGAGCTGGAGAAATTAGTAGGATCTTTTGCCTGTGCTAGCTGATTGGCTGAATGAGTTATTTCCAGGTCAGTTCTTTGTAAACTTATTATAAAAAAATGAATCATTCCTATCTCAAAGCCAGTTCCACAAAACTGTTACTAAGCACCTTCCCTATGCAAGAGGGCATAGGTTTCATCCACAATGGCTCACAGAGAGTGAATATTTAATGTGATCTTTAAAAAACTGTTAAAGTACTCTGGGGGTACCTCGGTGGCACAGTCCATTAGGTGTCTGACTCTTGGTTTCAGCTGGGGTCAAGGTCTCATGGTCATGGGATGGAGCCTCGCCACGGGCTCTGTGCTGAGTGTGCAGTCTGCTAGGGACTCTCTTTCCCTCTCCCTCTGCCCCTCACCCTGTCCTCCTGAGTGTGCTCTCTCTCTCTTTCCCTCTCTCTCAAATAACAAATACATCTTCAACAAAAAGTTTTTTAAGTACTCTGTATTCTAGCAGTTGATTTTTTCAAAGCACAAAATTATATCATATGTGCAATGGCAACTCAGAGGTCCCTATCACTCTGTTTGCTTTTCTTCAGAGAATGATGTTAAGGCATTGGGGATTTCTTTGTTGTTGTTTTTTTTATCTTGAAATATGAATTAATGGATAAGTGATTGTTAGGGCCTTACCCAATAATTAAATCATGTCTGCCTGAATTCAGATTCTGCATTTTTGTGCCTCTGCCATTTCATAGATTGAGAATTTAAAATTATGTCCCCTTAGAATACAGGAAGCTGGAAGTAAAATTATAGCCTCTCAAACTCTGCTCCCAACCATGACTGGGGACCTGCAGATGCTCCTCAAAGATCCTCACTCTTCTAGAATTAGAAGTCCCTGCAGGAAAAAAGCAAATAACTGTGCTCCTCAATGCTGTCCTGACAGCTACCAAAAGGAGAGACTCTGGTATTTCCTTCTCTCTGGCTCCTGCTGCCAGTGGCCCTTCCTGCCATCTTTGAAGCTGCTGAGAGGTTATCAAGGCAACAAAGAAGAGATCTCAGGAAGTCCAGAGCCTCCAAGGTTTACCCCAATGCTCAGATGCTACCCAAACTTCCCACACATTGAAGGCTATGGCGGGGCCAGAATCTCTGATGCTTTTGTAAAGTCTTTGGGATCACAGAAGCCACAGAGTGACAGAAGTCACTGCTGTAAAAATCCTCCACCTGTAACTGCAAATGTACAAAAGTTGGCAGCAAGGGTTGCTAAGATTTCACTGGAGCCAGATCTAGTGGGATAATCTGGTTGAAAGTGGGAACAAGGGATGATAGATTATCTCAAAACTCCATTTGCTTAGAAAGCACACTTACGTCATATATTACTAGTTGTTTGGTGGAACTGTAAGCAGTTGGTCTTAGAGATTATGGGACAGATAAAACCCTGCCCCCAAGCTATCTTTTGATGATGACATAGCTGGAAAATTTAACTCTTCCTAATACATTTTGGTTTGTCATCTTACACTCATGATATGTCCAGTGAATTTCACTGGACACTGACAGAAATCCTTCAGGCACAGGTTAAGGACAAAGGGCAGTGATATGCTGGTAAACCAGCTCTCCAGGGCGGGGGGGTTGGGAGAGGTGGGGGGCACGGAATCCAAGATTGGTAGGTAGCATTTGCAGATTTCCGTGGCATAAATACCCCATCGTGGCCAATTTCAAGCTACCAACATGACATCACTGAACACAGAGCTGAGAAGAGATGAGCACAGTCAGCTCCTGCGAGCCAGCTGGCTCCAGCGTACCCCTGAGAAAGGGCCAACTAACTGCTGCAGCCTCAACCTCCTGCTCGCTCTTTTCCATGCAGGCAGAATCAGACTGGAGAGAGTTCCCTGCATTCCTAAGTAAGAGATTATGAAGGCAGAAGTAGGGGAAATGGAGGTATCAGATAAACCCAGCATCACTTGCTGCTTCCTTCCCTTAACCCTCTGCCTCCCTGACAAGAATAAGCACATTCTGCCAAGTCCGGCCTCAGTCCACGGTATGGTGGTTTTTCAAAGCAGATGGAAAAGCAGGTAGAAGGAGGAAAAAAATCAGGAGGAAATGATTTGTCTTCTTAAAGTATGTGACAATAAGATAGGGAGAAAATATGTGAATTTGTACAGACAAATCTCAATAGCCCCTATAAAGAAAACAAGCTGGATTTTGAACTGAAGTCAATGTTTTGTTCTTGTTTTCTTTTCTTTTATTAGAAATAAAGCTTAGTTCATAGGGATATTGGCTTTCTCTTCATCCTCACACTCCTCATTTCAGTAATCCTCTTGGCCAGGGACGCCTCCTGGGAGAGCCTGGGTCTGTGGTATTTCGGTAACAGTTACTGATGTGTTGCTACAGTCAGGCATCTCTCCTTACTCGCTATGAAGTAACAGCCTCAAGCACAGTCCAAAAGATGATGTCAAAGATATATACAAACAAACAGTGACCTTGAAGATTTCTAATGCATCTCTAATGGATCCAGTAGAACGGTGCTCATTGGTCAGTCAGGAGCTTCAGGATTTGCTGAGAACATATTTGAGCTGGGGAAGAACTGTTGTCAAGAACCAAGAATTAGTCATCAGTAATGTTGGCTCGGAGGCTAACTGGACATTCCAAAGAAATTAACTGCTCACTGGACATTTCAAAGAAATTAACTGCTCACTTTGTGCCTCAGTTTCTCCATCTTAGGCAGGTAACCGCTAACTGTTCTTTTTCATAGTTGTAAGCTATGAGGTTTCATGAATGAATTTATTGAAAAGAAAGATTTGAGGTATAAGGCCTCGTTGCCATGGCAATGTCAGTCATGTTGCATTGTAACAATTCCTGTGTTATCTCTGTTACATTCTATTACTGTAGCACAGTGACAGGCCAAAGACAACCAGTTTTACTGTCATGAACTCGGGAATATGCTTCTTCCAGCTGTGCTTTATTGTATGCCTGCCAGTGGATCCTTTTAGGCAGAAGATATTAGTCAAAGGGGGTTAATGCTTTATCACAGGTTATGTATAAATAGTAAAGCTATAAAACATATACCATTATGAGTTTTGTCATTCACCAAACTATGGGATAAATCCAACATCTGGATTTCATACTTTGGAGCAAGACTATTCATAGAACATGATAAGCACATTCAGCCCAGGGACTTTGCTTTTTTCTTCTTATTCTCTTTTATTTCACAGAGCTTTGATTAGAAAGCTTTGGATAAATTTAACCCAAGTGAAAAATAAAAACGGAAACAGAAATGGTTTTTTGCCTGCACAGCTTTGGTGTCCTTAACCATTTCCCTCATCACACAAGATCATAAACAGTTTTAGGACAGAAACTGTCTAACTCGCTTTTGTAACCCCTTCAGCAATTAGCACAGAGCTTACATAAAATGTACAAGCAGGGGTGCCTGGGTGGTTCAGTTAGCTCAGCGTTTGCCTTCGTTTCAGGTCATGATCCCAGGGTCCTGGGATGGAGCCCTCACTTCCAGCTCTCTGCTCAGTGGGGAGTCTGCTTCTCCCTCTCCCCCCTGCTCAGGCTCTCTCTCACTATCTCTCTCTCTCAAATAAATAAATAAAATCTTTTTAAAAAATGTACGAGCAGAACATCTTTGTGTAATTGGATTAAACAAAGGTGGGGAAAGGCAGTTTTTGAGAAAATGCAACGAACGCCAGCATATTCTACTTGATCTCTTGAAAAAGGTGGCCCCATTCCAGCGAAAATAAATTAAGAATGTGAAAAAATGGAGATAGATCTCTCAAAAGTCCTCAGAAATTAGAAGCACCTCTGAATGTTGCTTCTACTCATGGGTTTTTTATTAAGATGATGGTGAATTTGTAGGTTTCCCAAATGTAACAGAGAAATCAGGAGAGCCAAAAAGTGACTAAAAGATTCAGAAACCAGATAAATTTTGAATGACTCCAATAGACAAGCTCTGCCAGAGATGGGGGTTACAAACAGGCTGCTGACCAACTTGATAGGCCAATATTACATTCTCCTCAAATAACCTCAAATGAAATGTCTCCAGATATCTGAATTCTCACACTCAGTGCGTTGACACAGAGGTCCAATATCATAGCAATTCCCCAGATTGTTGAGAGAAGAAAATCTAAGCTCCTATAGTAAGCAAATATAGTCATAACTGGAGGTTGCAAAGCCATGTTCTCTTAAAATACAGAATAATAGCTACAATGTGCAAATATAGAAGTCCTTACAGTATGCAGGAGGGCAGATACAGGATAATAAAAAGTAAACTATTCTTAACACCATGGAACAATATTCACCCCCTTGGAATTAGTCACACAGCTCGGATTTCGAAGAGATTTAAATAAATAAATGGATGATCAAAGTATAATAGGATACTAAAAAGAAGTTAGGAAATATTTATGGATAACAGTAGCCTTCAAATATAATGTCCTAGAGAGCAACTGCCGTACTCTTCCAGAAAGTTTACTGCAGACCTGCTATGATCTAAATGTTTGTTTTCTCCCCAAATGCGTATTTTGAAATTTTAATGCCCAGTGTGATGGTATTAGGGTTGGGGATTTGGGAAAGTGCTTAGGTCATGAAGACAGACTACTCATAATTGGGATAAGTTCTCTTGTAAAAAACCTCACAGAATGAGAGGTCCCCTATCCTCTTCTACCATGTAAGGACACAGGGAGAAGTTGGCAGCCTACAGTCCAGACCAGAGCCTTCACCAGAACCTAACCATACTGTCACTCTGATCTTGAACTTTTAGTCCCCAGATAACTATGAGAAATAAATTTCTGTTGCTTATAACTGACCTGTCTGTGTTACAGCAGCCCAAACATACTAAGACAGGACCCCTATCCAAAAGTAAACTCTAGGTTAAAGGCACCACACATTTGAACTAGTGCATGGTATCTTCTTCCTAATGTTGAAATACAAATTAGGCCATGGCTAAGTAATTCTCAATTAATCTGTGTCAGCAAATCCTTACTATTAGATACACAAGTCGACAAATATTTCTTGAGAACCTGTTGAACACATTATGGATATCCTCCCTCACCTGAGCCAATAGGAAAATTTAGGCATTTGCATGGCCATATATTATTGCTATGATGATTTGCTTTTCCTAGCAAAGATAAAAAATAAATACAATAATTGCATTGAGTAGATGTTATAAATAATACAAGGAAATAACTTCTGGGTTTTTGTGGGGTTTTTTTTAAGAAATTCATTTTGAAAATATATTGTGGGTTCTTTTGGCAACTTTTTTGTAAATCTAAAATTATTTCAAAATTAAAGTTAAAAAATACATTGTGGCAAATATGAAAATGAGATATGAGCACTATGAAATATAAGTCAATCTTTTTAAATGCTTAGCTTCAAGTCAGTAAAATCCTAAGAACCTAGCAATTCAGGATTCCAGCCATCTTCCCTGACCTTCATGACAAGTCAGCTAGGTTTACTGCCAGGCCCAGGATGGTACAGAAGGTAAAGGAAAAGCAACAAATGAAGAGAATTTTCACTATGGTTAGGCTTATTGAAGATATTTAACATGGGTACTATTGGTAGCCATGCAAATCAGCAATAAGGAAATGCTGACACCCATCCACAAAGTCTAACGGCAGGCAAGATCAACTTCTTGAGATCAAGAATCACGTGATTCCAGGAGACCACAAAGGTGAGGGTGCACTGGGAAAAACCCCCCACTGATTTGTCACTCTAACCTTTGACCCCAATGACTTCTAAGAAATGTGTGTGATTGAAGAGTGAAACTTCCTCCTTTCTCCAACTTCATTTACTTTATATTCCTTCCCAAAACACTCATCCATCCATATAAATCCATGTCTGCACACATGCGGTATCCTTAACCAGCAGTATCAGTGGAGTAGCCCATCCCACATTCCTTGACAACCCAGCTAATGAAAGGAAGACTAAAGAATTCCCATAAAAGCCATTTGGGTTTTTGTTATTGTTGTTGTTTAACATTAGAAAGGAAACAAAGAGCTTTGCGCAGTGGCAGTATCGTAGCCAATGAGGTTTATCCGAGGCGCGATTATTGCTAATAGAAAGGAAACAAAGAAGGAACAAAATATTTCAAGTTAAGCTACTACAGAAGGACTCTATAACTGCAAGGGTCTTGAAAAATCTTAATAAGTCTTGAATAATATTAATAAGGGTAATGAAAAATCTTAAAGTGAAAGCAGAAATTTTCTTCATTATTTAAAAAAAGATTCCCTAACTCATTTCTCCAATTTTTAAAAAATTTTTTTTAGATTTCTTCTTTTTTTCTTTAAGATTTTGTTTATTTATTTCCAGAGAGAGAGCAAGAGTACAAGCATGGGGAGTGGCAGGCAGAGGGAGAAGCAGGCTTGCCACTGAGCTAGGGGACTCAATGTAGGTAGGATTCGATCCCAGGTAGCTGGGATCATGACCTGAGCCAAAGACAGATGCTTAAGCACCGAGCCACCCAGGTGTCCTACATTTCTCCATTTTTTTTATCAAATGAAAAATACGAATATTAAAAAATTTGTAGTTAGAATTCATTATACTCATGAAATATCTATTAAGCAAAAATTGAAAATCAACCCATAGATTTTCTTTTTTCCTTAGAAAGTTTTTTCTCCAGATCACACTATTTAAAGCTCCTTATAAACCATGAAGTAAAAGCAATCACTAGAAAGAAAAACAAACGATTATAAATACATAGGTCAAAAGCATTACCATTACAAATGTCTGTCAGTTTTTGATAGAATATATCAAGGAAGTAAACAATTTTTAAATACCTTTCAAAAATTTATGGTCAGTCTATCCCTGTCACTCACTAGCTCATTTTCTTAGCTCACAGTTCAATTTTTCTGAAAAATTTAAAGAACTGTTATTTTATTTTATTTTATTTTATTTTATTTTATTTTTTATTTTTTATTTTTTTGGAGAGAGAATGTGGAGAGGGAGGGGTTCAGGAGAGAGGGAGAGGGACAGAAGGAATCCTAAGCAGCCTTCACACCCAGTACAGAGCGAATGTGGGCTCCATCTCACAACCCTGAGATCATGACCTGAGTCAAAATCAAGAAATCAAGAGTCTGATGCTTAATCGACTGAGCCATCCTGGCGCTCCATAGAACTGTTTTAGTAACATGTAATCTAACATGATTTTGAGGGAAAAAATGGAAGGAATATATATCGCATATTGACTTTCAGCCATACCTGAATCGCTGCATGACATTGGGCGCTCACTTCCCCTCTCCATCTCTTTGGTAAAATAATGGGATTGCACTTGATTAGAAGTTGCTAGCTATAGCCCCTTGGCCACACCCAGTCTTTGGACATACCTTGTTTGCCCAGCCTGTTTTAAAAACTGGGGAATTTCACATTTAAATCCAGGTTTTTTATTTCTCTTTATAAGATTGGTAACACTGGGCCTACATGCCCAAGTTAAAACAAAGGTTGAAACCAAATAGCAGCTGTCCCGTTTGGATAAAACATGGATTCTTGGTGTTCAGTTACCTGACTGACTGCTTAGCACCTAAGTTTTTGATGAAATAGATGACTTCTAGTTTCTTTTAGCTCTAGCATTCTCACATTTAGAGTGAGCTGTATAACAAAAGTCCATTTAACCTCTCAAAGCCTCAGCTTTACTTGAGCATGGAGATACTAATAACATTGGAAAGACAGGATGAAATACCGAGTGGGGACTGATTAGCACATGCTATGCATGTAGAAAGATATGAGAAATTTGAGAAACAAGACAGAGGATCATAGGGGAAGGGAAATGAACAAGACAAAATGAAACAAGATGAAACCAGAGAGGGAGACAAACCATAAGACACTCTTAATCTCAGGAAACAAACTGAGGGCTTCTGGGGAGGGGGTAGAGGAGATGGGGCTGGATGATGGACACTGGGAAGGGTATGTTCTATGGTGAGTGCTTCGAATTGTGTAAGACTGATGAATCACAGACCTGTACCCCTGAAACAAATAATACGTTATATATTAATTTTTAAAAAGTGCTTAACAGATAGTAAAGATAACAATACAGGTAATAGTGAACACAGTGACTCCAATACAATTCTGTAACAGTCAATTCTATCAAAATCAAAATTAACAAGCTTATTCTACTCTTCTGAATGAACCATTTTAAGACCTTCAAAAAATCAACTATTTGCCTCTAATTTTCAGATACATTTGGTTCAGTTAATACTAAACAGACAGAGGTTCCCAAATGAGAAACAATCAATTAAATGAAAGCAGTGCTCTTTGAGTGCCTTTGGTTCTCATATTCTCCATTTCTGGCTGAACCAGCTTTCCACACTTGATTTGAAGTATGTTCTGATCCTACTTACTGCACTTGCCAGGTCATAGTCTACCACTGGTTATTATTGTTAAATACACATAACCAATTTAACAGAAAGTTCATGCTGGGCTTACTTCTTATTCATGTACAGACCACAGATGAGCCCAGATAGGACCCCATAGGAGTTTTTGTCATAGATGTCCCCACCATTTCAAGCTGCTCTATAGTTACTCATGCACAGTGAATTCCTCTGTTACTCACTAGCTCATCTCCTCAGCCACACACCTCTTATATTAGACTACTTTATTATTAATGGAGTTTAGATGGGCCTGTTCCAGTATGTGATTGGCACGGATTGCCCATACATGACATGAAAAGATTCACTTTTAAATTAAATATGACTTACACACACTGTCACAGTGTATATTTGTAGAGAAGAAAAAAATGTTTGTAAGTTCTAGTTCAACAATACTTCAGGTAGCGAAATAAAATAAAATAAAATAATTTGTATACCCCTCCAAGTTTTGTTAGAGTTTTTAGCTGTGTTTATATAGGTAGTATTTATAATGCCTCAGAACTTACAACTGATGAAAGAGAACCAGGCTAGCAGAAAGGACGTCCCACTGACTTCCAGTCCAGTGCAAGGTGGCAACTGAGACAGAAGCGACCAGGATGGCCTGAGGGAAACTGCTACTGTCAAGGTAGTCTGACTTCCACCCCAACCAGAAGACCCCTCCCCCATCTCCACAACTGGTCTCCTGCCCTGTCAGCCCCTCCCCCTTAACTCTGCAGAGCTCTCAGATTAATACATAGAACACAAAAGGGTCTTTGTGTCAATTCTCTCCCCAGGATTCTTAAATCATTTGCTATTATCCAAAAGTAGCTTCTACCGGCCTACATGACCTAGACACGGTCAGGCCCTTCCCTTCAAAGAACCAAGCCCAATTCATCTGTGTTCCTTGAACCATCACCCTTTCTGGAGGCCTCTGGACCTCTCTCCTTCTCCTCCTTACCACTAAACCCACGGTTCTTTCAAGTGTCAACTCAGGAATTAACTTCCTCTTCCCTGGTTCCCTTAGGAAAACTTAGCTGCTTTCTTTACTCTCCTTGGATGTTGTTCATATAACTATGGCAACTACCATGTTTATTTGCCTGTGTGTGAGCTTCTTGAAAGCAGGAACCTAGTTGTTAAATATTTTTCTTCCTAGCACCTAATACAGTGCCTGGCATATTGTAGGCAACTAAATATTTGTTAAATATTGAGTAAATGGACTGCTTACTTCCCATAGCCTATATATTTGTAGATTCCATTCTGTAAAGTCATTAAGACTGTTCTCATTACCAGTACAAGTAATTAACAGTGTATTTTTGCATATCTTTCTTCTCAATACATTTTGCTTTCTTCATTTATTCCTTTGGGACAGTCCATAAGTTTGTCCTTACTACCTATTAACAACAGCAAACTACCTGATCCCATTAATGTGGTAAGTCATTATTTTGCTGAATCGTATAAACACAAAACTTAACAAGTATCATAGTATACTTGTTATGAAATTTAGAGGATGATCATTCCATACAGCACATTGAGAATAATTTCAAAGTATATAATCAGACAGGTTAGATTATACAGATAAAACTTAAACGAAGAGATTTACTTATAGTCGTCCAGTTTTCAAAAATCACAAAATTTTTATTTTCTGAAACTACTGATATAGTTAGATTCTTATGACAATAAGTCCCCACCTTCCTCCACTCACCATTTAAATCTTGCTCTTCACAGCTAAAGGCATGTACTCTGCTAACCACTATGGAGAAGTAATGTTTGCAGCTGCAATCATTACAAAATATAACAAATTCTTACACTTAAACACTTAATGAGCCCAGCCTGAATTCTCTCCAGTGACATAACTGTGTCTCTTCTTAATTGAATGCTGTGGAAGTAACCACTGCCTATCTTGGTAAAATCTCCCTCTTGCATATTTAGCCCAAAACTTAAATGAGCTAACTTATATTTCACAGTCATTTGCAGAGAAAATTGTGGCTGTAAAGAATGGTGTGCTCTCTGTGAATGGGACTGTGCACCTCAGTGGTTTCAAATTCATGGTGGCTTCTTTAGTGGTAAACATTTAGTTTACCTGGGTTCACACCCTGGACTTTCACTTGGACAAGCCTGAAAGCTCCAGCCAGCTAGAACTGCCAACTTGTGCATAGTTTTCTACCCACAACCATCAATCTCTCCCTGGCAATAAAAGGAGACTAAACCTTGGTTTGCCCCAGTGTCACCTGGGAAGATGATGAATCTTTCACTGAATTTGAGCCAAGGATGACGTTCCCCAGCAAAGTAAACCCAGTGTACAACGTTCTACCAGTTCCATAATTTGGAGAGTCAGATTCTTTATACACAATGTGGCACATTTCCTGAACTGGCTAATTGAGTAAAAAGCTGGTGCCAAGCGTCTGCCCAATGATTTAAAACACCTTCCCTTTTGGTTTTTTAATGTTCTATGTTCATTTCCTTGGTTAACATTGGTGTCATATCAAATGAAGTCACCAAACCTCAAGGAGGAGACAACTTGTCTCCAAAAAAGTAGAATATTATTCTGAGGAAATGTTTAGTCAAAACTGAAAAAGAAATGATTGAGACACAAAGTTGGTATGAACACAGCTGGTCTACAAACTTGCAGTATTAAGAACCTACACATATTTTTAGCTAAAATGAGGTTTCAGTGTAGATAGGAAGATAAGAGAGAAAATGGCTATAAAAATATAAAAAGGGGATTTTATATTTCTTTAAAGAATTATTTTTTCCTTCAAGATACACTGGTAATGAAACTTAAACCTAATCCCATGAAAATTATTTGAAATTTATCTCTTTCCTTTGTTTTTAATTGGCGGGAAGCATTTTCAATGGAAACTATAGTGTACCATGTATGTTAGCATAGGCCAAGGACTGGATTTTCAAATCTTGGAATTTTGGATAAAGTCAGTGTTACCTAAAGGAAACTGCAGGGAGTCCCGGGGTTCCACCAACCATTCGGAGAGAAAAGGAGCTCAGTGTTTTCTATCACCAGGTTTATAGATATAAGATTTGTTTTACCAAGTTGAGAGCATTTTAAGCATTCATAGGACAGAATAAAAAATGGAGGCCAGTCATCTGAGAATAAAGAAGACTGAAGTTTGAAAGCTAATGATGAGAACTACAAAGAGCTGAAGTTATTTATTCTTTCCAGGTATATGGATTTTTGATTAAGGAAAGTTTGGAAGGATCCTTATTTTTCTTTATCACTCAAGATCTTTCTATTGTGCCTTCACTAAACATCCAAATGACATTATACATGCTAAATCTTCATCTTAAAAACAAACTGTATTGAAAAACCTAAACAGACCCATGTATTGTCACAAATAGAAATCAACCTCTTGATTTCACAAAACCTCTTCCTGTTCTTTGAAGATTGAGCCTTTACAAAGGGAATTTACACAGGATTCCTCATCAGCATTTTTCAAATAGAAAAAAAATAAAATAATATAATTTTAATATCAGATTATCTTCAAAGAGAGCTGTTCTCTACAAATAGAGTAACATCTAAAACAGCTGAGGAAAAAATGTCTTTGTAATTTTATGTCAAAGACGGCATGCCAGAGATTAAGTAAATTTGAAATCTCTTTGTATTTGAACTTTCAAATTGATTAAATTAACTTTAATCTGGGCTGGTATATACACAGCATGAATTTGGTCACACCTTCCTCCCAGATCACTAATTGATTGTGGCATCCTTTGGCTGCTGAACCTGAATACATTCCCAGAATCCTCAGCATATCACCCAAACAACCTCTACTAAAGATCAGAGTTCCTATTCACAAGGATATGTGTTTGGCATTTCTGCTCTCATTCTTTTAAAAGGAAAGATAATTCATTCTTATGTGCTACTGCTACATAAATGAGATAGTAAGTAAACCCTTTCAAAAACAGATGCCTACGTAGCACGGTTAAACACAGAGGTGATCAAACCTGAACAAAAGTAGAACAGTGCATGAAATAAGTTCCAAAAACTAGTCCTTATTCAACTGCTACAGTAAAAATGCTGAGACACTTATTCCCAAAGCCACTCCCCAGAATGAGTGGCTACACCTTCAACTCCCAGCTCATATCTACCTCAAACTCTAAAATTATGAGTGTTTATAAATAACTCATTCAAAATTATCTTTGGGGTGTGGGATTTCACTCAGAGCAATATGATAACCAGTTAGAACCTATTACTCCAAGTTAAAGTACACATAATTCTGATTATTGAGTTGACATATCTGACTATTCTAAAAGATAATTCTTTGGTTGGCTTATTAAACAATCATAAAATATTTATAGAACACCTCTTGAATTCAAGAATTAGTTGATATAAGGAATGTAATGAACTGACTCCATTTTGGAAGTAATATAAGTCCAAATGCTAGCAGACCTTTTGTTTCATGCTGTGGCAGCAGGATAGGTTTGAAGGGAGGGGAGTAAGAGAGAACAATATGTTCCAGAATAATTTTTTAAAAAAGAGCCATTGACTTACCATGATATTTAGGTTGGGTACTACTTTAAAAAGTTGATACTGTATAAACATTATAAACAAAATTCAAAGGCAAAATAGAAAATGGGAGCAATATTTGCAAATACTATGTACAAATATATCTGTTAACACACATTAATATAACAATCAAAATAGCAATAATTAATGACAACATACAAAGAGCTTTTATAAATCAATATAAAACACTAATATATTAAAAATAGCCAAAGGCAGGCACCTGCATGACTCAGTTGGCTCAGGTCATGATCCTGGATACCCAGGATTGAGTCCCACATAAGGCTCCCTGCTCAGCAGGGAGTCTGCTCCTCCCTCTGACCCTTCCCCCTCTCGTGCTTTCTCTCTCTCACTCTCTCTCAAATAAATAAGTAAAATATTTTTTTTAAAATAGGCAAAGGCATCTATAAGGGATTCACAAGGAAGATAAATGAATGTCTCCTCTAACATGATAATATATTTAACTTCACCCATATACAAAGTACATTTATAAAATTAGTAAAATTTACAACAAAACAAAAATAAAATATCATTAACAGAGAGAGAGAGTTAGAAAACTAATGCTTGTAAGGGTTTGGTGAGATGAACCCTCTTACAACTCATGAAAATGTAAGTTGAGTCAATCAGAGAAAGACAATTATCATATGATCTCTCTGATATGGGAAATTTGAGGGGCAGGGTGGGGGACTGTGAGGAGGGAAAAAATGAAACAAGATGGGATCAGGAAGGAGACAAACCATAAGAGATTCTTAATCTCACAAAACGAACTGAGGGTTACTGGTGGTGTTGGGGGGGTAGGGATAGGGTGGCTGGACATTGGGGAGAGTTTGTGCTATGGTGAGTGCTGTGAAATGTGTAAGCCTGATGATTCACAGACCTGTACCCCTGGGACAAATAACACATTATATGTAATTTAAAAAAAAAAGAACCAATGTTTGCCTCTTGGCATTTTCACCATTGTGCCCAGTACATTTTTCAGCTAAGAAAATATGACCCAAATTAAACTAATAAAATGATAAGAATATACCTCCCAAAAAAAGAAAGAAAATGTAAGTTGATATGAGGTAGTACATAAAACAACACACTCCTCCTTTTCTTTCTGCAAAGTAATATGACAAATTATACAACGAGCCTTAAAAAATAGTCATTCACTATTATAATAACCCCAAATTGGGATAATAATCCGAACTTCTACAACTTTAGCCTTAAGATATAATTAGAAATGTAACCAGAAATTTATTGACAAGGATTTTTATCAAAGTTTTAATAATAGTATTGGATTCCAAATTCCAAAATATTGGAAACAGTTTAGATGACCAATAGTGTGGAAATTGTTAAATAAATTATGGTTTACTTATTTGATGGGAATTACATATAAAATAAAAATTACATATGAAACTATTACTTCAGTCTAATGCTAATTTATGTGAAGACAGTATGTAAATTATTCAAAGAGACAAAACTTAGAGAGTGTACCAAATTATATGGCAGTTATTTATAGGTGGTGAAATTGTGCATGATTTTTTTTCCTTTACACTGATTTTTTCCTAAGTGGCCGAGAATGTACATATTTTACTTTTGTATTAGAATTTGTTTTTAAAAAGAAAGATATCATGCCATTCAATATAAAAATGTCATGTTATTATGAGGGAAAAGAAAAGAGAAAATGAAAGGACTGACAAGGAATGTTGATAACTGAAACTCTGGTCCCCAGTGGTAGGTGTAAAGTACTATAAAATGTACACAGTAATTGCCAGGAAAGCATGTGCCCATGACATAGCAGTCTGCCCACCATGCTCAAGCCAAGACTAGTACACAAACCAGCTGGTCATCTTGGATGACTTTGTGTATTGTTGGGTCTCCCTCTTTCTTTCCTGTCATTCTGCTCTGCTTAGGTTCCTTAAGTCCTCTTTTAGCTTGAAGACCTATCTCCTCCATGAAATCTCTCTCCATCTCAACACATCTCTACCCCACAAGAAACCCAGAGTATATAGTGTCTGTATCTCTCATTTGGCATTTAAATTACATCGTTCTGTCTTTTGGGTTCTTTTCTTACACCAAGATTTTGATTCCCCAACTGGATTTTTAAACTCCACCAGGGAAGGGATAATATTGAAAATTCTTTTATAGCCCTATTCATTCATTCAAGAAATACCTATTGAATACACAGTATGTGCTAGACACTGTTAGAGGTGCTAAGGATATAGAGGTGAAATTTTTAAAAGAGAAAAAAAAATCCCTTGCCTAGAGCTTACTTGATGCCACGTCATATGCAATGCAAATCCGCAATAAATTATGACAGTGGCAGTGAAAGCAAGGAAGACAGAAACAATGACAAAGAACAATACATTTGATTTCTATTGCTGCCATGAAAAATTATCATAATTTCATATCATAAAACAATATTCATTTGTTAACTCACACTTTCTGTGGATCAGAAATCTGGGTATGGTGTAATTCAATTGGGTCCTAGAGTCTCACAAAAATAAAATGAAGGTGTCAGGAGGGTTAGATTCCTTACTGGAGGCTCTGGGAAAGAATCTGCTTCCAAACTCATTCAGGTTGTTGGCAGAATTCAGTCTCTTGAAGTTTTAGGACTGGGGTGTCTCTTTCTTTGGTGGGTGTTAGCTGCGAGGCCCTTACTTCCTAGAGGCCTCGCTTGGTTCTTCCATATGGCTCCCTACACCTCAGTACCATCAACAGTGCACTGAACGCTTCTCATACTTAGAGTCTATTCCCTCCAACTGAAGAAAATGTCCTGCTTTTAAGGATGCATGGGATTAGATTAGGTCCACCTGAATGATCCAGGATGATCTCCCCATCTTCAGGTCCATAACCTTAATTACACCTGCAAAGTCTCTTTTGCCATGTAACAGAACATCTGCAGGAGCCAGGAACCAAGGTGTAGACATCTTTAGGAGGGCCATTCTGTCTACTACAAATAGTAATAACAAAGAACAACTGCATGAAACACTCCAGACTGAAATTATGAATTCAACTCAAGAAAACTAATTGAATTTCATGAGGCCCCAGTGTTTTTTATTCTTAGGAGAAACATTTCTACCATAGGCCTCATTTCCTGATGACCAGATCTAAAACACATTGACAATCTTTTGCTTGTCAATGTTTTTAATTAGCAGAAACCATTTTTAGCCATAGCTGAGTTTTCTCCTAATTACCCAAGTTCCATTTTTGTTGGTTCAACTAATTTATTCTCATCTTTGTTCTAACATCAGTCAGACATTGAGAAACCCAAGAAACAAAAGAAGTTTGTTTGGGGGGTTGGAGGAAGAGAGAGCCAAGCTATGTATTACCTCATAACACCCTCAATTATGTAACTTCTCCATGGGACAAGATCAGGTCCTGCAGTAAACAGAGCACCTGGGAGGTGGGAGCAGTAGAAAGAAAGCTGTCTTGCCTCTTTGGGAATGGAAAGAACAGAGTGGTCAAGAACTAATCCTGTGACACCACAAACAGACTTTCAAGAGATTGCGGAGGGGACAATGCCAAGTTCATATGACAGACAGCTCTTTTAATGCTTGTACAGTGCCACTTATTCATATGAGAGGCAAAAGGAAACTCTTTCAACCCTGATCCCAGACACAGAAAGGAGCCCAGGTTTACATCCCTCCCTGCCAAGGACAGAATGCCACTCAACTTCGTCTTTTCATATGAGGCAAACCAGCTGTCCAGGCCCGCTAATGACATCACATCTTAAGGGGTGAAGAAAATAAAATTGTGGGAGATTTTTCTTAGCATGTAATGTATTCGAAGTCTATTTCCACTGCAATGTCCAAGAACCAGGGTTTCTTGGGAAGAGAAATAACTAAAGAAAAAAAATTATGTAGTTAATATGGGATGGGAGGGGAGCAATCAACTTAGAAAATGTAGACAAAGGTGCTTTGTAAATGTAGAGTAAAAAGATTTTTTTGATGTTGTTATTACTACTCTCAATTCCAACTCCTTTATCTCACCAATGACAAAACTGACTCCAGAACAGCTTGACTCTCTCAAGATCATGTCACACTCTTACTCAAAGAACTTTCAAGGGCTGTCCATTGCCCACCAGAAAAAAGTTTAAATCTCTTAGATTTTCATTCAAGATCTTTCTTATCCTGGTACAGATTACTTTCTAAATCAAATCACCAATTAACTACTGAACAGCTACTAAGATCAAGACACTGTTAGGCTCTATGGACATAGGCAGTCACAAAATACGTTTTATTTCTTAAAACACGTTTTATTGGGTGTCTGGGTGGCTCAGTGGGTTAAAGACGCTGCCTTCGGCTCAGGTCATGATCCCAGGGTCCTGGGATCGAGGCCCGCATCGGGGCTCTCTGCTCAGCAGGGAGCCTGCTTCCTCCTCTCTCCTCTCTCTCTGCCTACTTGTAATCTCTCTCTCTGTGTCAAATGAATAAATAAAAATCTTTAAAAAATAAAACATGTTTTATTTCCCACAGGAACAAAAACCATAATTAAACTTATCTGCCTGCTACACTTCAAACTTACCCTGGATTTTTTCCACCTTGGCATTTTTATTCATGCCCTTTCCCACATCTAAGATGGTCTCCACCATCACTACCTCTTTCATTTTCAAAATCTTACCTATCTTCTCAGGCCCAGATCAAATGTTCTCTTGTTTAGGAATTTTCCCCACATACTGTTAACCCAGTCGTTCTCAACCAAGGCAAATTTCCTCCTCAGGAGCCATTTGAAAATGTCTGGAGAAATTTCTGATTATCACAACAGGTACTGGCTTCTATGAGTAAAGGCCAGAGATGTTATTAAATATCCTACAATGAACAGAAAAGCCCCAACAACAAAGACTTCTCCAACCCCAAATGTCAGTAATGCTAAGGGTAAGCCACCCAGTACTAGAAGAAAGTGAAATCTCCACCTCTGAACTACAACACCAAATGTGTGAGCACTCTTTTGGCATTTTTTATCTTTTTGCCATTTTCTCTCTGAATGTATTCTTTTTCTGAACTATTTGGAAGTTTGGAAACAAGAAGAACAATTTTATGCTATTCAGGCATATCCTAAATGTTTGATTCCATGCCTATAGTAATCATTGAAAAGAAATCTCTTGACAAAATATTTTTCTATTCTTCAGTACTAAAGAGACCTCCAGGCTCATAGCTATCACTGTCACATTTCACCAGTTCCAACATCCACAAGTTTCCCTCATTCTTACGTTACATCCTCAAACTCCCTACTTTCATGAAGATAGGATGTCCCAGTGGTGGGAGGGGGGGAAATGCCATAATCTTAAATTGGACAGATGGGTCTGACTCAGATTGAAAAAGCAGTGTGTTGAGTTCGGCGCAACACAAAGATGTGTACCTGAATCTCTGCTTGTCATCCGTTTCCCCACACACACTCTTCATGGACTCTGTTTTTTCCTGTATAATTTCTCAAGAGCTTAGAGTAGGAAGGAGAAGGAGTCAGGTACATTTAAGCAATCCTTCCACTTTCGGTTATGGCTACCATGGGGTAAAATTTAAGCAGGACAAGGTTAAAAACTCTAAATGCCCCAGCACTGAAAAGATTATCCTTCACATGCTCCTATGCGGAATTCAACAAGTTCTACCAAGTTTTAACTTCCCATATAGTGTCTACTTCTACACTGGTGCTTCTAAACCATGTTTAATTCTTTCAAACAAAACATTTCTCTTCTCTCTCTCTCTTTCTCTTCCTCTCATCTTAACAATACCCTCACCTTATGCTTAGTCTTCTTCCCATAAGGAAATCAGCAATGGCTTAAAGAAATGGTCATTGTCTGACATCCTTAGTCAAACAATTCTGGAAGATATTGTTTTTTTAGAACAGATATTTCTTTATTATTATTATTATTATTATTATTAGCCCCAGGGGTACAGGTCTGTGAATCATCAGGCTTACACCTTTCACAGCATTCACCGAAGCACAAACCCTCCCCAATGTCTATAACCCATCCACCCTATCTCTATCCTCCCACCCCCCAGTAACCCTCAGTTTGTTTTGTGAGATTAGGAGTCTCTTATGGTTTGTCTCCTTCCCCACCCCATCTTGTTTCATTATTTTTCCCTCCCTACCCCCCACGACCCCCCAGGGTTAGAACAGATATTTCTAATGAATGTAAAAATAACCAAATAAGAATGCCTCCAAACATCTACTCTAACAAAAGTTTGGTCTATCTTTATAATTAATCAAAAAAAAAACTTAGGAAAATAGAACCACATATTCATTAAAATACTTACTTAGAGCAGTGCTTTTCAGTGGAGTGAAGGACAGAGTGATTTTGCTCCCCAGAGAGTGTTGCCAGATTTAGCAAATAAAAATACAAGATAGTCAATTAAAACTGAATTTAAAAAAAAAGAGGGGGAGGTGTTTATAAGCACTTCATATAAAATGACTTATTCAATTCCCATGACAACTTTAAAAGGTAGGCACAGAAACTGAGGTTTAGAGAGGTTAAACAAATTACCCCTGACACAAAGCTGGGAAGAGATAGGCCTGAATGCAGGTATGATTCCAGAGCCCAATGGCTTGAACATTCTGATATTTACCAAGTCGGAACATACTCTTCAACATGATCAAAATAAGTTTTTCATGTAAATATGTTCCATTCAATATTTCAGATATACTTAAAAAGTATTCATTCCTTATCTGATATTTAAATTTAACTGAGTATTCTCTGTTTTATCTGGCAACCTATCCCCTGGGGACATCTGGCAATGTCTAGAGATATTTTTGGGTGTCAGAACAGGGGAGGATGCTACTGGCATATGTAAAGACCAGGAATGGTGCTAAATGTCCTACAATGCATGGAATTATTCAGTCTAAAATGTCAATAATGTCAAAGTTGAGAAATCCTGATCTAGATTCACCTTTGAGAGCATCCAATCTGCCTTCTTCTTTTAATCAGACAGAAAAAGAAGGCCCAGGGGAGTTAAAGTAGCATGCTCTAAGCCTCAGGGCTAATTACTTTCAAATTCGGTCAACTTGGAGGCAAACCCAGAAAACTAGTTCCATTTCTGTGTGGCCCGGAAATGTTACCTACTAAAGCAGATACACTTAAGCTATCCAAGAGTGTATTCCTTCAGATTTCCCCAATAGAGAACATCAGTCAAGCCCCTGGGTGGCCTCTGCCTGGAAGGAAGAGGGGATATAGGGCTTGAGACAAAATTTTTGTTCAAATATTTTTCCAAATCTTTTTCCCCAATTTTAATTTTATTTATAGGAAAGGAAGGGAAGAGTGAAAATGCTGGCTTGGAATGAGTTCCAATCATGTCTCCTCTCCCCAGCTCCCACTTTTTCTTTGACCTACAAAGACACATTGTTTGAGGCTTTAGGAGAGCTTAACTTTCCTTATTCAAGGATCTCCTGACTCCTGGATGTGGGAAAATTGCTTATATGGAAACCAACCCAAAGAAGTTATTAAGTATTACAAAAGGAAAATGAAGGCATTGATGAAACCTACTAGAGATTATTTGGGGGATGGCCAAATGTCAGAGGCCTGTGAAATAACACGAAGTGGTGTACTGAAAATGTATTCATACGTCAATTCTTGCCACATAAGGTTTGCTCGGAGGCCCCAAAGCAAGCAACATGGCTCATCTAAGTAAAGAGCTAGCCAAGATAATCTAATGACCTAAGAATCTAATGACACTATACACTGTCTCTGATCCTGCTTGGTTTTATTTTAACAGACCAATTTTTATTGCTTCTCTTCTGTGAGTGTCTGCAATGATTCCCTGACACTACTTACTGAAAATTTTTCTTAAATTATGAGTTGAGGTTTTTAAAATGCAGTTTTTAAAATATTCATTCAGCATGTTATTAATTATTAGTATGAATTTTTGACAGGACTGGACTAAGAGAAATAATTGCCTTAACCACATCATCTAACTAAGGAAATATTCATCCTACTAAAATAATTTTTACATGAAATATATAAATGAATTTAGGAAGGGCATAGACTATTGCAGATTTTGGGAAAGGATTTCTTTCTTCTCAGTTCCCTCAGCCCAATCATTTAATCACTGTAAATCCTTTCAAAAAAATATGACTTTGCCATTAACGTTAACTTTCCTAGGCTTGGTACAACCAAGCTCTGAACCTATTGCTTTTTTTTTTTTTAATTTTATTTTTATTATTTGCCCAAGGGGTACAGGTCTGTGAATCATCAGGCTTACATCTTTCACAGCATTCACCAAAGCACAAACCCTCCCCAATGTCCATAACCCATCCACCCTATCCCTACCCTCACACCCCCCAGTAACCCTCAGTTTGTTTTATGAGATTAGAAGTCTCTTATGGTTTGTCTCCTTCCCCATCCCATCTTTGAACCTATTGCTTTTTAAAATCCCCTTGGAACAAAACCCTGTTATTGTTGTTTATATAAACGTCTATAAAGCTTTACGGATACATGAGTTCCAGTTGCTTTTTTGATCCACTGATTAAACAGGGACACATTTCTTTTTTTTTAAAGATTTCTAAGAATCTATTTACTTGAGAGAGAGAGAGAGAGAGAGAGAGAGAGAGAGAGAGAGAGAGAAAGAAAGAATGCGCAGGGAGGAGAGGCAGAGGGAGAGGGAGAAGCAGACTCCCCGCTGAGCAGGGAGCCCAATGCTGGACTCGATCCCAGGACCCTGGGATCAGGACCCAACCTGAAGGAAGACACTTAACCTAACTGACTGAGACACCTAGGTGCCCTAATAGGGATGCATTTCAATTTCAACCTCCTAATTGTCAAATAGTTTCTGTTTCTTAATATTTAAGTTACCCACACACTTTGCATTCTCAAGAGAATTAGAAGATAATTTTCAGAATCCTCACAGTTTCTGGAAGCTAATTTTCCCAAATACTTACATTACTCACTTCAAGTAAGTTAAGTAATTATAAGTAATTTCAATCAAATGTTACTTTGAGAACGGAAATGCTACTGACTCTTGGCCCTAATTTTCATTTTATATGGAAAAATACTTGGGTCCCAATGTAGCCAGTTAGAGATGGCAGTGATTCCAAGACTAAGGAGTCCCCAGAATTCCTTCTGCCACTGGTTCTGGATCTAAAAGACAATAGAATATCTCCCCAGTCCACTAAATTAGAGCATGTCCAGGTAGCTTTCAGTTAGAACCACGGGTATTTGTATAGTCTCCACAACTACCTTTTTCAGGAAGTGTAAGACACCACCAAACTGTCTAGAACCATCAAGATGTCTTTGCTAAGTTTCAGCAAGAGATGGAAATACTCTACCAGAATTTAACATCCTTTGGAGGAAGTCACCCTTCTGCCATTCTAAGGGTACTCAGCTCTTTTACACCTTTATGATGACTTAAGAGCATTCCATGTACATTTACATATTTTAAAAAAGAAGCAATATTGCTTTGAGGAAAATCTATCATGTCCTAAGACAAACAGCTGAATTTTGTCTCAGACTAATATTAAATATTAAATCATCTCTGTGGTTGAGAGTTATTTTACAAAGTAAATACCTGGGAACTTCAGCTACCTTAGAGGAAAACAATTATGGATAATGATTTTTTTCATTTTCCACTATGGCTTGATTTAATACCCAGGTTCAAATTTCTTCTTCTGGAAATGGAAATTCATCACCTATTCCTGAGATCCATTGTGAATCCCATAAAATATCTATATGTTCTTAAACATCTCAGCTCAGAAGGTAACCAAGGCAATATGGCCAAAAGACACTATAAAAGACTGAGCCTTTCTGGGTGTTTAAAAAAAAATGTGTTGAATTAGAATGCTTGTTGGCTTCTTTCTTTCTTTCTCTTTCTTTCTTTCTTTCTTTCTTTCTTTCTTTCTTTTTTTCTTTCTTCCAGCTTCAGTGGCTATGATTTGTTTATAAAAGAGATAAGACATGCTGATAAAAATAGAACTGATCCAAATAAGCTGATTTATGAAGAAATATTTAGTATCTTCAAATTTTTCTGTGGCCAGGATTTTAGGTATATAACTAATGTAGTGTTTACTACAATAACCCCCACCCCCCACCTCATGGATCTCCCTATCTATCTGATCTTTCACTTTGTTATAGTCATCTCATCAAATCTAATTCCAAGAAATCAGGTTTTTTCTTTTTAAATCTGGGTTGTGAAGAATCTCAGCCCCCCAAAAATTATAATAATACCAAAAATTAACACATACAGCTCTACTACGTGCTAAGCATTGCTCTAAGCTAAATCATCTTGCATAATGATCAGACTACCTTACAAAGTGGTAATAATATCATTCCTGTTATACAGATGAGGAATCTGAGGCATAGAAAAGTTAGGTAACTTGGGTAATACTGCTCTTCTAGAATGTGAGCCCAGGCAGATAGACTCCACAGTCTATTCTTTTATAGCATCTCCTGACACCAAAGAATTTTCACTGATTTGCGCATAGAATTTGTCCTTGCTTAAAATGATGTTTACATACATATTTTTAGAAGGGATCTTAAGGGCTTTTTACTAATCATTATATTATGAATATTTTTTCTAAGCCTTCATAGAGCAAAGAGAAAAACTAAGTGTACTGCTCTCAAAGCACAGAACCATTTGAGAAGTTTGTGATAGAAATTCCTTCAGGAAACTTGCCACTTTTGACATATAACAGGAGAATCATCCCTAAACAAGAAATTGATCCTAGATCAGAGGAACATGAGCAATAATTTCCCTGCACCCCTTTTACTCTCTTGATTTCCAAATAAGGGTGGTAAATCTGGCAATCTTCAGATTCTAGGAACTAAGGTGCCTGGATACACACACTGGAAAACAAACACTGAAGAATTCTTACTGAGTACCACTTCAGCAAGTGTGAGCATGTGACACATGTGCTCCATGGAAGAAAAGGACAGGGTGTGAGTGATGGGGGAGGACAACAGAAGGCACCTATAAGAACTTTCACATGGGAATAGGGCTTGTGCGAAGGCATGGCCATCCCCCAAGGCAATGTGGATGTAGGTAAAGTCATGGACAGTGCCTTTCCAAGCCTTTACCTCTGGGAAAGTGCATCTCTGTCTACACTCTTCAGTCTCCTTCATGCTCCATATTTGCTACAACTCTTCCTATCACTTCTCTTTCTCCCTACCAACTTTGAATCCCTTGTGGACCTGCCCTTCCTAAGTATCTCAAATCTTTAGGACCTGTCTCCAGATCTATTACCATCAGAGGTGGTGTTTTAGATATTTAACCATTAGGTTGATGCCAGCTATAGGTCTAAAGTGAGGTTCTAGGCCCCAAGGCACTAAGTTTGAATACTTTTGTTCCTGGATCATAGAGAGGCCCAGAGAATCCCAGGGTAGAAGCCACACAGAGGCAATGGCAGTTTCACCAGTCAAATGGAAGCCCACTGGCTCACTAAGAACAGGTAACAGCTGTAAACAATCAGTTTGCCCATCCTGTCTTGTACCAACTCAATAGAAACCCTGAGGATTAAAAAAATAATTGAAAATACGATTAACTCTTAATCAATTAATTCTTACATATACACATGTATATAATGTGTGTATATATATATATGTGTGTGTGTACATACACATATTAATACACAGATACAGATATAGATAGCTATGCACAGCAGCTGCTTCAAGAAATCTCTTTCCTCCTTCACTCTAAACTCTAAAAAATTCTCTGTCAAACTCAATCCAAGCCTACAACCCAGCCTCTATTACTCTTCTGTCTCCCCATGGTCCCCTGGCCTGCAAAGGCATGTCAGTTCCATACACCATCCCACCATCACTTTACTTGGTCCACCTTTCTAGCATCTTCTCTTCACCACCTTCATCAGGACCACAGTGGGCCAAGCTCCATTCAGGTGTTAGTGGGATCCATTCCGGAAAGAGGATGGTGGAAATTAAAGATGATGACTTCTCTTTTATTTTTTTATTGTCACATGACTTCATCTGTAGATGAGATTTTCACAGTGACAACAGAATAAAAAATGACACACTGTAGTGAGAAATGTCAAGCTGAACCACTTGGCTCTTGGTAGAGAATAAACAAATGAGATTGGTGAGGAAAGGACATTACTGAACAAAGGGCCTTGAGGCCAAAGTGTCTGCATTTAGTATCATGAAGCAGGGCATTTGCCCATCTTAGAATTATTGCATAATAATGTGTGTGTGTATGTATGTGTGTGTGTGTGTGTGCGTGTGCGTGTGCATGCTCACACAGATGCACGCACACATTGGGGGTAGTGGAATAAGGGTGAGCCTAAAGAGAAAGAAAAAACTAGCTAATCACGTTCACGTGCAAACATAGCTAAATATCTTTTTTTAAACATAAATATCCAGTCTGGGATTACTCAATTAAGAAAGCGTATCAGCTAAAAATAAACAGACTGAATGAGAGTCCCCTATGTGAACTCACATGACTCCTCTGAAACTTCCAAAACTTAAATTTTCCTGGGTATCTTTAGAACAAGGATCTTGTGCATAATATGGGCCACTACAATATGTTTGACCTGGAAAACAGCCAAAGATAAGAGTCTTAACAGGAGAGAAATACTAATAAAAGCATTATGGAAGCAACATTGTTAAACCCAGAATAAGCTATCTAGTGTTTCTTATCTTAGTTTATTTATGTTAATTCCTTTAAAACGTCATGACCCTGAGAGTCGGTGAACTTTTTCCTTATCATTTTATTTCCTTATCCAGAACTATTTGTAAATGGTCATATTTGTGGAAGAAGGTGCTAATTGAGTGGTTCACATTTGGACTAGTGAGTATTTATTTAGCAGGGGTTAAAAGCAAGGTAGAAAGAAAGGAGAGGACAGCTGAAAAAAATGTTATGCTTCTGTGGCATTTTTTAATCCATGTTTTATGAATTAAAACTATGGAAAACTATCATGATGTCTAAATATTTAAAAGGAAATATTACGCTTCACAGAGGTCATTCTGGCACAGATGTTGGAGTGTTCCATGTTTGTCCTTAAGAATCCAAGAATCTTATCCTTGATGTCATCCTTTTAAGATTATAAAGCCCCACAATTCTGATTAACTTGTTTTTATGAAACTCTGACCTGGTACTCAAATACTTAGGTTTAATTATTTCATACTTTTAAATAAACAGCAAGATTTTCTTTCCTATAACCTAAAAAGAAAAATTTTATCTAGCAACGATAAATAAAATACATGTAAAATGCAGTAATTTGAGGTTTACTGCTGAAAATATTATGGGACCAAGAGAAAAGAAAAATACCAGCATATATCCCAATGCATTTGATACTAACAAAAAAAGCGAAAGTGCTTTCTGCAAAATCACAGAAAATCCTTGTACACTAAACAACCATGCCTACAGGGAAACATATCCTTTTTTAAAGTCAAAATTAATGCCTAAACATTTTGTGAACATTTCCAAAGCAAAAGATATGGACAGGTCTTCCCCTAGCTCATGCTAGGCACAAAATGAAGACATTTTTATTCCACCTACAGCCAGCCAATTCACACCTTCTGATATACAAAAACTTACTGTTCATTAATAGAGAATATATTTGCTTACCTATCAATAGCACTATTTCCATCCCAGATTGTTTTCCCAAATCTGTACTTACAAATCCAGCAGCCTACTCAAGTTCTTTAACAGACATCCTAAAGTCAACATGTCCAAACCTCAATTCCTGGTCTCTCCCTTAAACTGCACCTCCTCAGCCTTCCCCTATCTCCCTTAATGGTGACTCTATCCTTCTAGCTGCTAGCCTGAAAACTTTGGAATCATACCTGACTACTCCCTTTCTCCAACATCTACATCCAACCCATCCAGAAATCTTACTGTTGTAACTTACCAAATATTGAGGATCTGACAACTTTTCATCCCTACCACCCCAGACCTAGCCATCATCTTCCACCTGGATTTTGCAACAACATCCAAGTGGTCTTCTTGCTTCTGTTCTTGTCCTACTATAATGTCTTCTTAACACAGAAGCTAGA
Organism: Ailurus styani; assembly: GCA_002007465.1. NCBI lineage: Eukaryota > Metazoa > Chordata > Mammalia > Carnivora > Ailuridae > Ailurus > Ailurus styani. The sequence continues at coordinate 4,240,074 of LNAC01000102.1, read as the reverse complement.
CTTAACCTTTTGAAACTTAAGTCAGATCACGTTCTTTCTCTCCAAACTCTCTCAGAATAAAAGTCAAAATTCTTACAATGGTCTACAAGGCCCTACTTGAGCTGTCAAACCGTCCTTGTTCACTCTGCTCCAGCCACACATCTTGCTATTCCTTGAACGTGACACTCATGCTCCCAACGTAGCCACATGTCCTGGCTGTTTTATCTGCCTGGAATGCTCTTTGCCCACATATTCACATGGTTTTACTCCCTTTCAAGTCTTTACTCACATATCACCTTCTGACCACCCTCTTTAAAATGTACCCTGACCACTCTACTTACCATTATAATTCTCATTTGTCTACCCACACCCAGCACTCCCAATTCCTCTTAGGCTGCTTCACATTTTGTTTTTTATAATACTTATCACCTTAAGACTTATGATATTATTTACTCGTTTATGCTTATTATTTACAATAAATATCCCCCCACCTCTGGCATGTAAGATCCACAAGGGAAGTGATTTTATTTGGTATACTCATATATCCCAAGCATCTGAAATAGTACCTGGCACTCGGTAGGCACTTGATAAATATCCATTGAATTAATGAATGGGTGAATGAATTCATTACTTTATCAAATAGTGGGAATTCACTGCTGATCTTCATATATATATCCACTCATATAGCCATTCATCAGTAATTTTATCAGTCACTGAGTACCTATTCTATACTCAGTGTAGATCCATACTCCATTGTTCTACTAGACAATCTGACAATTAAAATGTGGGATTGCATTTGATGTACTAATCTACAGAGATAAAACAATTATGATGGAAAGGACATAAATTAATAGATTACCTAGTTCAACACTGTGTAATAGGGCATTCTACAATAACAGAAATGGTCTGTATCTGTGTTATCTGGTACAGTAACCAGTTGTTACACGGAGTGTTGAGCACTTGAAATGCAACCAGTAGGACTGAAGAACTGAAGAACTGAATTTTTATTTTATTTTATGTTAATTAATTTAAATGTCAGTAGTTACATGGGGCTACTGGGTACTATGCTAAAAAAACACAGCTCTAAGACTTTCCTTAATATACCCAGGGCAGGTTGTCAACAACACTACTTTTTTCTTCATAAAAGATTAACGGCTAGTTACCATCTCTTAATTAACTAGTCTTTCTGTTGTTCATGAAAGTGTCTTCTTTCACAATTACTGTTATTTTGTAAGCTAAGGTAAACCTTTTATATTATATCAACCAATTGGTAAAAAAAAAAAACCTTCAGGGGTCACCTAGGTGGCTTAGTGGCTTAGTCAGTTGAGCACCTAACTCTTGGTTTCAGCTCAGGTCAGAATCTCAGGGTTGTGAATCTCCTTGGGGGCCTGCACTTAGTGTGGAGTCTGCTTGAGATTCTCTCTTTCCTTCTCCCTCCCTCCTTCACCTCTCCCTGCTGGCGTTCTCCCTCTCTCTTTCTATCTCAAATAAATAAATAAAATCCTTTAAAAAAAAAAACCTTCAGAATTCATCCTCTAAACCCAAGATCGCATTTTGCCTACTTTGCTACTTGCACAACATAATTTGTTACTTTTTAAACTTTATTTTATTGCTACATTGAGTAATTTGATGAGTGTTGATATTAGTATACATTCCTGGAACCATCACCATACATACTGTAATTTATAGCTCAAATGACCAGAGCCACTGCTGGCCCATAGGACATCACTGTGCAAATTAGGGGGAAAAGGAACTTTCCACCCAGCAGAAACTTTCCTCTGCAAGGACACGCAGTGTAGTAAACAGTAAGTTCAATTTCAGCTCCACCTATTTCTTCAGTGGTGACTTCATACAGTGAACAACATACACAACCATAAATGGCAGTCCTGAAAACTGGTCAAATTCATTTTTAAAACATATTTCTAAGGTTTCAATTATTACAATCTGGTTTCCATTTCAAGGTGGTAGACTAGGAATAGAATGTATCCTCCTCTTCCCACTGCATATCCTTAAATTTTAGAAAGGATTTTTTAATCCATATAATTAGAAAATAATATCAACCTTGGGAGGACCATAAACTGAGAAAACACTGGAAGAAAAAAAGCAGATGGGATCAAAAGGAAGATTTAAAACTACAGCTCAGGGAAGCCTAGGCAGTTCAGTCAGTCAAGCATATGACTCTTTTTATATATATATAAAGATTTTATTTATTTATTTGACACAGAGAGAGAGATCACAAGTAGGCAGAGAGGCAGGCAGAGGCAGAGGGAGAAGCAGGCTTCTCATTGAGCAGAGAGCCTGATGCGGGACTCAATTCCAAGACCTTGAGATCATGACCTGAACCAAAGACAGAGGCTTAACCCACTGAGCCACCCAGGCATCCCAAGCATATGATTCTTGATTTCAGCTCAGGTCTTGATCTCAGGGTAGTGGGTTCAAGACCCATGTTGAGCTCTACATTACTAAATAAATAAATAAGTAAATAAAATAAAATAAAGTAGAAAAAAATAAAATCACAGCTCAAAACAAGAATAGGAGAGTGCTACCAAAAGTGTTATGAATGGATAACAAGGACAAGAGAGAGGCTGGAGACAGCAGACAAGTGTTACCATTAGAGGACAGCAGCAGGAGCAGCCAAGAAGGTGGAACTGAGCACTTGCCCTCTACCAACCTGGGCTACATTTGGAATCAAAGAACAGCAACATTAGTTGGTGACTTCAGCTGGAAACAGTGAGTATTGCAGCTTAGCTCAAAGAAACAAAGGGACATCCTGGATAGTCTGGATGGCTGGAGCTACCCAAGAGGAATGAGGCATCCACTCATTCACAAGAAGCTAGCTTCCAAATCACCCTGCCCCGTGGCAGCCCTATACCTCCCACATGCTCTTGACAACAGACTGAAATCCAAGTTCCAGCAGCATATCCTGCCCCTGTCTCTAAGCACCTGCAGGAATGCAGAGAACAGATGGCCAAATGAGAAGACTCAGCTACAAGAATACTCAGGAATCACTAAGCCTTGGAGAAAGGCCAATAATATTAAAAAGCAATAAAACAGGGTTCTTTGCCTTTTAAAAGTGAAGAACTTATACCTAGGAACCAAAACTAATAAGGAAGTTAGGATAAGACTTTAGAATAACGGGCGCCCGGGTGGCTCAGTGGGTTAAAGCCTCTGCCTTTGGCTCAGGTCATGATCTCAGGGTCCTGGGATCAAGGCCTGAGTCGGGCTCCCTGCTCAGCGGGGAGCCTGCTTCCTCCTCTCTCTCTGCCTGCCTCTCTGCCTGCTTATGATCCCTCTCTGTCAAATAAATAAATAAAATCTTTATAAAAAAAAGACTTTAGAATAACTATAATTCATATCCATAGAGTAATTTGAGAGGATATTAAATCAGTAAAAAAATTTCAGTTAGAAAGTACAACCATTGGGCGCCTGGGTGGCTCAGTGGGTTAAAGCCTCTGCTTTCGGCTCAGGTCATGATCTCAGGGTCCTGGGATCAAGGACCTCGTTGGGCTTCCCGCTCAGTGGGGAGCCTGCTTCCTCATCTCTCTCTGCCTGCCTCTCTGCCTACTTGTGATCTGATCTCTCTCTCTGTGTTAGATAAATAAATAAAATCTTTAAAAAAAAAGAAAGAAAGTACAACCATTAAAATTTTTATCATTGAAATCCAATACTCAGTAAGTGGGTCAAATAACAGAATAGTCAAAGAAAATTGCCGAACTGGAATAGTAAGCCAAAAAATTCTTCTAAAGTGCAATTAAAAGTGGTGAAGGGATATTAAGTATAAAATAAAAGTTAGGAATCTTATAAAATAGACTCAAATATTTAATGACCAATATAATTAGAGTGCCTACAGAGATATTAGGGGTATATTGTGATAGAGATATTGTGACATGAGTCACACTTTAAGGACTAATCAAGTGCTGAGCAAGATAAATTTTTAAAACCCACACTTAGACATTATATTAATGTTTCAGAAGACCAAGAACAAAGGAAACAAACCAAAAATTTGGGGGAAATAAAAACAACAGTCTACAGAGAATCTCTTTAATAATGCATTAAAGAAATAAAAGAGCAAGGAAAAAATGTTAAACCCATAATTTTATACCCAACCAAACTATCATTCAATGTGAAAATGAAACATGAAGGAATTAATAAGTTTTCCAACTATAATAACTCTTTGAAATAAATATGCCATCCAAAATAAAACATAAATATGTTAATAAGGAAGTTCTGAGAAGCAATGGTGAAAAAGAAATCCATTAAATTACATTACTAATTCTATTTAAGTGTTGATTTTTTACAATGATAATAATTTTTTAAATAACAATGTAGAGCTAAAAGTCTAAATAATTTCAACATGGAAGGAAATTATAATCCTTCAAGTAAAATTGAAACATATAGAAATTTTCTTTTGTTCAATGAATGTAGAAAGACACTAACTGTGGATAATAATAGAAAATATATTTTAGCTGCATGTGTTAAAAACCAAATAGTAATTACTGGGAAAACACAAATACAATTTATAATTTTTACACCATCAGAAAAAAATGATAGAGGAAAATTAAATCAATCCAACAAAGGCAGAAAAAGCTTGAAGTAGTAATCAAATTTATAACCTCCCCCTCAAATTACCAGGCCCACAGTACTTCATAGGCAACTCTTACCAATGCTTTTTTAAAACTAAAAATGCATATTTTAAACAAATAAGAATAGGAAAACTATGAGAAGCCGCCAAGTCACTTAGATATGTGTTATAAGCTTTCTGAAAATTCATAGAGACTGCATAAGGAAAGAAATTTATAAGCCAATCTCACAAGCATCAAAGCAAAAATGTTAAATAAAATTAATTCAGCAATCTATTTAAAAATTATGTATTATGATCAGGCAAGGTTTATTCATGGAAGCAAAGATAAATTTTTCTAATAGTGAGCAACCAATATTATTCACAACATAATTCATATGATTCATGAAAAAAATAATTTAAATGATATCTCAAAAACTCAATTGTGGAGTTATATATGTGAGAGTATGCGTGTGTTTGTGTGTGTATGAAAGTTAAGAACAGAAAGAAACCTCCTTAATTTGTTAAAGGGTATCTACCCCTCCAAAATACAGCAAACATGTTGTTGGAAATACTGTGTTTAAGGTCAGGAACAAAACAAGAATGCCACTGCTACTATTTAACATCAGACTAGATATCTTAGCCAATGGAATTAAATAAGTAAAACCATATTAAGTGGTATAGGTATTGGAAAGTAAGAGACAACTACTGTTTGTGTCAGAAAACATGATAATCTACTTAGAAAATTAAACATAATCAAGTGAAAAACTATTACAACTAAGAAAGAGATTCAGTAAGATGGTAAGATGCAAAATCATCATAAAAATCAACAACTTTGCTATACATTGACCTCTGTGTTTTTAAAATGAACTGGTTGGGGGCTGGTGCTTGGGTGACTCAGTTGGTTGAGCATCCAATTCTTGATTTCAGCTCAGGTCGTGATCTCAGGGTCCTGGGCTAAAACCTCGCCTCGGGTTCTGCATTCAGAGGGGAGTCCTTTGGGGATTCTCTTTCTCCCTCTGCCCTTTCCCCTGCTCATTCTCTCTCTTTCTAGAATAGATAAATAAATCTTTTTAAAAAATGTAACTAGGGAGAAAAATCACATTCCCAATAGTGACAGATATTGAATTATAAAGTAATAATAATTACTCAGTAATAAATTATTTTTATTACTTAGCAATAAAATTAATAAAAATAAATAAAGCTTCTATGAAGAAGAACTACAAAATTCAACTGAAAAAAAATAAGGTGGCCTGAATAAAGGAAAAAATATACCAATAGATGAAAACCTCAATATTTTTTAAAATATAAATTGTTTTACAAATTAATGTCCTGTTATTTGTAACAATGAAAACTTCAAAGCAACCTATATATTCATAAAAACAGGAATAGCTAAATAAATAATTGTGCGCCCTTTCTCTGGAAGACAATGCTGCAATTTTCTAGAGTGAAGTGAACTTCCATGCACTAACACAAAAAACTGTCTAAGCCATGTTGTTAGGCAAAATGACAGACTACTTCCATTAAAATATATAAACACTCAGCTATATCTTTTCTATCCCCATGGAGAAAGATCTGGAAGCATATTACACATTTTTAATGGTGACCATTTCTAGCAGAGAGGACTAAGGTAGAAGACAGTGGAGAGGGGACTAATCAAAGAGTACTTCAGTTTAATCTGTTAAATTCTCATTTTTTAATACAGAGAATCTATTATTGAGGCAATTTTAATTTATTTTTCATGTACAAATTATTTTTAATATATGTCATACATGTGGAAAATAAGTGATGAAGTTATAATCAAGCATTGCAAGCAAAGTTGCCTTAAACTAATGAAATCAGTGAAACAACACACTTCATATAATCTAGGATATTTCTTCCTTTACTTAAGCTATTTCTTCCTTTCCTTCATAGTACTAGGGAATCAAAAGAAACCACATTACACCATATCCTTTACCCTCTGGTCTTAAAAAATGAAAGGTAATCTTGGGTAGACCTATATTTTTTGTGGCTATTTTCTGGGTGAAGTTTGAATTACCTATCCAGGATGCTGGGACATAAATGCTCTGTAATTTCTAAAATGATTACTCTGGAAACAAGAGTCAACCTCTTAATGCAAATATCACTACTTGAATGTCAATTTAACAGAATGGTCATTCTCAATTCTTAGTTCAATATTCATTGGAAGAAAAGTTTTATAATTAAGAATTATCCATTTTTTAGAATTTTGATTCCCACATTGACTGTTTTGTGATAGAGTGTTGAAGGACAAGTTGAATTAGGCTTTTAGTGTGAAAAGTAAAACTGTGAAGGCCAAACATATAAACCTTTATTTCTTGATAACCACAAGTGGCCTATGATTAAGACAGAACCTGATAATTTAAGGAAAATTAACTTGTCTAAAGTGAGAACAGAGAATAATTCATGAATGTACTAATTTTTCTTTCTCCTTCCCTGTTAGTCTACATTGGTCTTTAGCTATGACATGTACAAACCAGTGGGAAAACATTAACTATGGTTAATGGACTGAATGGATTTATTTAAGAAGCAATATTTAAAGAACTAAAAGCATCAAATTATCTCCACAACACATATATTGGTCACAGAGAAATACTATAAAGTACATCATAAATCTTACTTCTTCCCAAAACCCTGTCTCAAGCCCCACAGAGATTGAAAGAAACAGCACATTCCAAATCTCCAAGTCTCTTAACCATATTTTTACCTTTCTTTTCTCATTACCTCTTTTAATATTTTTCCACCTTTCTAATTAAAGTCTATACTCTCGAGGGAAGACTGTGGGGGCAGTAGCACATACACTTTTTCAGTCAGTAGAGTCTGGATATGAAATCAGGTCTACTTTCAAACTGATTCAACTGGAGAAGACGATGTGTGTTTTTTTAACTTCAGAGATGATCCCGAAGAAGGATAATATCTGCATTTTCTTTGCTATCCCCACAGTGCCTGCTTATGATACAATAACATTGCAGGCCCTTAAAAATAATGTGTCAAATAAATGAATAATGAAAGCAAAATCCAAACGAAAATGACTAGTTATCCAATTGGGTTTAAGAAAAAGAAACTTCTTTATCAGCAATGGAGAAGTGATAAGTAGAAAATTTATTTTTAAAATTAAAATGGAAACACTGAGTTCATTATATGACATTTAAAGGAAAATAATGGAGCCTTTTTCAAAAGCTGTTTCCATTAATAATAAACAAAAGTCAAATATATAGGTAGAAATTGAATCTTTAGTGGTTTCCCTGCCATAATACAACAGCTTCTTGGAGAAATTTTAGTCACCACACAGGCTTCCAAATGTGAAGGTAATTTAATTTCGGAAAGTTCTTAAGGATGAGCAAAGGATTTATGGTCGTTTAACTTCCTTTATTGTAAGTTAAGAATACAGAAATTGAAGAGCTTAAAGACTGCTGTGCAGAGCAGGGCCCCCAGAAGTTTTCCCAGTGACTGCACCAAATTTCCTGGTTTTTGACTCCTCTAAAGGTGTTCAGCTCTTTTGGGATCACTTAACATGCTTCCATTTGCTAACTCTAAAGGTGTTTTATACCCTCTTGCTTTCACTCCCTTCCTTTAGGAATATAAACTTTAATTACAAAGATAGGGAAATATTGGGATAGTTGTAGACAAAAGGAAAAGAAAACTACAGCCTAAGACTGAACTTGGCAATGTGCTATTTCTCCCAATCTATGTTTCGGAGTCTTAGAGGAGCACCTGCATTTGCACAGGTATGATTGGTGACAATTCTGGCATGTTTCTGAGTTTACTGTAAGATCAGGTGAATGGTGGGTCAATTTTCCAGGTTCAGCACTGGCCAACCAGCCCAAGGCCAAGCCTGCCTGAGATATATTTCTGCAATCACTATATTTATAACAATGCTGGTTTGTACTTAAGATTGCATAAAACTACATAGCAAGTAAAAAAAATACCATCTTGGAGAATATATGTGTTCATCTAAGTTTATTAAAATACTAAGAGCTATTCCTAGCTTTTTAAAAACAACAGTATGCTCTTGGAACATTTTCTAACCAACTTCATTACTTAGTAAAGAAGAATTTCGGGACGCCTGGGTGGCTTAGTTGGTTAAGCAGCTGCCTTCGGCTCAGGTCATGATCCCAGGGTCCTGGAATTGAGTCCCACATCAGGCTCCTTGCTCGGCAAGGAGCCTGCTTCTCCCTCTGCCTCTGCCTGCAGCTCTGCCTGCTTGTGCTCTCTCTCTCTCTCTCTGACAAATAAATAAATAAAATTTTTAAAAAAAGAAGAAGAATTTCATCTTATTTATTTACTGAGCATTTGGAATACCAAACATATTTACATTTACATCTAGGTTTTATCTCAAAATATATTTATTGTTGAAATACTACAGGTGCTGCAAGGAAGCTTACCAATTTGGTACTGGAATAATTGCTTGGGTTTGTAGTTAATTTTAATAAAATGTCTTTTTCCCACTAAAACCAAAACAAAATTATTTTTTTCTTGGCAAAATATATTTCTGACAGTATTTTTGACCATGAAAACAGCTAAATCTTATATGACCTCTATATTTGTCAAAATTTGGAGAAATGTCTTAGTTCTACAGTCAATATAAAAATGAGCATCCTGGACTTGGTGAAAGGTAAAAAATGTTTTTGAAAAAAAAACCCAAATATGTTATAATTAACCAAATTTACCAAGTGAGAGAAAAATCCAGTTGGTTGTTATGGTAACTTTCAAGTGCTGACATATATATTCTGCAATTGTTGAGGGGCACCTGGCCACAATTTTGTTCACAAAATGAAAAAACTGTGGAGGAGGAAAGAACTCCTCAAAGTAGGACAGTTCAAGTCAGATCATTAATCATGTTAAAACTATTAGAGATAAGCTCACCTTCCCACTATGAGATAAGCTCACTATTCCCACAGAATAGATATCATTTCCATTTGTTTCATGAGAATAGTAAGCCAAATGACTAACAAATATAAAATACTAGAAAAGTTGATACATGTTATTAATTCCTTTTCTGTATTTTCTAGAGGTAAGCTTGGTGAGAATCTGCCATATTCTGAAATATTCAATTCTTAAACATTTGTAGCAAAAGCAGTTGAATTGAATCCCGTATTTATTGAGTATTCAGTCCTCATAGTTTAGCCGTATGTCAGGATTGTGTTGAACACAAAGGATGTATATCTCTGCATTAAAGAGCCTCTAATGAGACAGGAATATAAAACAGTTAATTGAAAATGAGCAAACAAACAAAAAGGTATAAAACAAAGTGGTAAATGGAAAATAATTACTTGCTAAAATATATAGACCAAACAGTAAGTGACTTTAAGGAATGAAGAGAACAATGGAATTAGAAAGCCCCCATTTACTATGGAGGAAAGTGTAAGGTATCTGCTTTTGTTTTCTTTTCTTTTCTTTTTTTTAAGATTTTATTTATTTATTTGAGAGAGAGAGCATGAGAGGAGGGAGGGTCAGAGAGAGAAGCAGACTCCCCTGCTCAATGGTCCTCACGTAGGAATCGATCCTGGGACTCCAGGATCATGACCTGAGCTGAAGGTAGTCACTTAACCAACTGAGCCACCCAGGTGCCCCTGCTTTTGATTTCTTAATAGACTTTGAAAGATAAACAAGGTTTAAAGAGATACAAACACTAAAAAAGTCTCGTTCTGGTACCTTAAGTCCAGCAAGTCTCAAGTGCTGCCAAGGTCTCACTGGAAACTAAGAACTACACATATTTAGTATTGAAAGAAAATACCACTGTTAGAATGTGGTAGAATATTCTGGTAGGATTTAAAAGAAGATGAAACTTAATTAGAAGAAAAGAAATTGCCTAAAGTATTCTCTTTCTGTTTCAGGAGTATTTGAATACCAATAGAGGTCCCACCAGCAAAAGAAATGTGCTACTCCAGGAATTCTCAGCCAAGGGCAATTTCACCCCTCAGGGAATATTTGACAATATCTAAATACGTTTTCATTTGTCACATCTTAAAGCAGGAAGGGCTACTGGTATCTAGTGGTTGGAAGCTAATGATACACAAGGATAAACATCCTACAAGGCACAAGACAGGTCCTCACAACAAAGAATTATCCAGCATAAAATGTCAGTTATGTTACAGTTGAGAAACCCTGAGTCAGATCACCAAAGGCAATAAGTGGTAAGACTTTCTACCACAACTCATGCAGCAAAACAGGCTAAATAAAGGTCAAAAATGATGTTAAAGTTACAGAGATGGAATCATAGGAAAATCTAAATTTAGATTTAAGAACTCTTGTGTCAGTAAAATTATAATTCTGGTATCAAAGAAGACTTTTGGGGACATTAAAAACAAATGTTTTGCCAAAGCTGCATAACCTAAATCTAATCATGAGGAAGCCTGAGACAGACCCAAAATGAGGAGGCATTCTACAAAATAAATGTCCAGTAGTCTTCAAAAGTGTCAAGGAAAAGCTAGGGGAATGTTCCAAGATTAAATAAACTAAAGAGCAGCACCAAATGCAATATGTAATTCAGAAGTAAATCCCTTTGCTATAGAAGACATTGCTGGGACAACTGGGAAACTTGAACAAGTCCAGAGGATTAGATGGTAGTAATGTATCAACATTAATCTCCTAATCTTGATGTTTGCATCATAGTTTTGTGGAAGAATAGCCTTGTTTGTGGCAATGCACACTAAAGAACTGGGGATGATAGGACATCAGGTTTGAAACTTACTCTCCAATGGTTCAGGGGAAAAAAATACCTCCTACTTTTCTATCAATTCATGATTGTATCAAATTCTTAAAAAAAATAAACAAAACAAATGTATTTTGGAGAAAGCTAAATGTCTGTACATTTGCTAGCCAAGAAATGTTTTATTTAAAAATATAGCAACATTATGGGGTACCTTAGTGACTCAAGTTAGTTCAGAGTCTGACTCTTGATTTTGGCTCAGGTCATGATCTCAGGGTCCTGAAATCGAGCCCTGTGTCAGGTTCCACACTCAACAGGGAGTCTGCTTGAGATTCTCTCTCTCCCCCTCTGCCCCTCCCCACTCGTGTGCATGCACTCTCTCTCTCTCAAATAAATAAATAAATAATTCTCCTTTATTAATTAAAAAATAAAAATATAGCAACATTACAGTCTTATTTGGGACAATGTATAACAATCCCTACCAAATCTATATGATAAACTTTTAAATCCTTTATTAAAGAAGGTAGGCTATACATACATACATATATTCAATTTTGGTATCGTGACCTCTAGAGAACACCTTATTGAATTTTGAATTTAAATGAAATATTCCTTATCTATTTGGCCATAGGAGCTAATCCATTAAGCTATTTTGAAATGACCAACTTTCTCTTATTTAATATGATATTATTAATTTGCCATTCAGTTTAATTGGGTTGTTAAGTAGAAAAATACATAGATAATTTTTCCTATAGTTAGGTCCAGATCATACACACCATTAAGAGGTTATATGTAGGGCGCCTGGGTGGCTCAGTGGGTTAAAGCCTCTGCTTTCGGCTCAGGTCATGATCTCAGCGTCCTGGGATCGAGGCCCACATCGGGCTCTCTGCTCAGCGGGGAGCCTGCTTCCTCCTCTCCCTGTCTCTCTGCCTGCCTCTCTGCCTACTTGTAATCTCTCTCTCTGTGTCAAATAAATAAATAAAATCTTTAAAAAAAAAAAAGAGGTTATATGTAGCCTTTAGTTTGGTTTGAACCAAATTAAACAAATAAATCAATCACTCTTAGGACAGTAAGTTGGGTTTTAAAAAAGTAATTTCACACCATTATTATATAGAATCTTTTCAAGAATATTTTAGAAAATTGTGTTCAATCCATTCCACATACATATTTTAAACCTACAATTTATAGTGCTCCTTTAAATATAGCACTTAAGAAAATTTTTTGGAATTTAGCTAAGGTTTTTATGTAACCAAGATTCTGATCTTTTCTGAGTATATTAAACATCCCTTGTAATCATGGTACTCACACCATGTTTCTCCAATCTCTTAATGTGGTAGGCACTATTCCCCCTTAAGGTAGAAAATTCCAGAATAGAAAAACAAACATAAAAAACTGAGAAGAGGGGCACCTGGCTGGCTCACAGGACTCTTGATCTCAGGGTCATGAGTTCAAGCCCTGTGTTGGTTATGGGACCTATTTAAAAAAAAAAAAAACAAACAAGAAACAACTTGAAAAGATTTAGTCAAGTCAGACCATCTTCCAGTTCCCAAGCATCTGCTCTGACCCCCATATTGAGTGGTAATTTGTACTTCAAACTCTGCTTTGTTGTACAACAATCTAGAAGAAATGGCAGGTCTCTCCCTCAAGGTGTGTATTTCTCAGAGAATAATTCACTTGGTTTCCTAATGCATATAAAAGTTATGTGTACACTATACTGTAGTATATTAAGTGTACAATAGCATTATGCCTAAAACATGTACATTTCTTAATTTAAAATATTTTGTTGCTACAAAAATACTAACCATCAGCTGAGCTTTTAGCGAGTCATTATCCCTGATCACAGATCACTGTAACAAGTATACTAAAAATGAAAAAGTTTGAAATATTGCGAGAATTACCAAATGTGATATAAAGACTTGAAGTAACCAGATGCTGCTGGGGAAAAATGGTGCCAATAGACTTAACACAGGGTTACCACAAACCTTCAACTGGTAAAAAAAAAAAAAAAAAAAAGGCAGTATCTGTGAAAGCAATAAAATGAGCAAAACAAAGTGCAATAATGTATGCCTGTAACATTTGGTCTCACTCCTCTTTATCTGTGGGTCTGAGAGAAGTAAAGGGAGCTCTTTTACTTAAGCCCAGTGTATAAAAAAGAATGCCTGGAAAAACAACCAAAATGATAAGCACCACTGCCCCTCTCAGTGCATCTTGCATGACCGAACAGCAAAAGATGATCTAACTAATCAGCTTGGTTTATAAAGGGTTAGTGCCTGCCATCACTCTACATTACCTTTCAGAAGTGACTTCTTCCAAAAAAGGACTTCCCAAAAGAAAGAACAAGAATGCCAGCACACAAGGTCTTGGGTGAGATTGCATTCAAACACTGTTCCCTACCCATTCACAAAATGTCCCTGCTTTCAGACCAGTGGGAAGCAGCTGGGCATTGTTCACAGTATGTACCACCCTCCCAAGACCCCTCAGAGGACTCATGCACACCACACCCCACTCTGTAACAGCCTCTGTCCATCTCCTGGAATGAAAACAGAATTGATGAGTAGTAAGTTGCTGATGTTCTGAAAAGCCCAATGTGGGGAGGTGCCAGGGGCAGGATGAGGCAGAGAAAGCTCTTATACAAGTTATCTTGGGAAATAACCCAAGACAGGTCATGTTCTAAAATCCAGGAAGATATGCTGCACAATACCATGCCTGTCCGTGAATTCATCCATCTGAATTAATAAGCTACATGACCTTGAGAATGTCAAATTTTCTGGGTCTCAGCTTCCTTATCTCTCATAAAGCAGTGATCAAAGGTAAGGAATCCCTTGCTTCCTTCCCCCATTTCACCCACAGGCTACTAGGTCCCTCAGCCTCACGATCCAGTCATATGTGTGTCAATTTTGGTTATCAGTTTAGGTTTCGATAATAACATAACTGGGGAAATATAATGCCATCAAGAGGTACTTGGCAGTTCAATGATAGGCAAAATGGACGATGCAGCCTTGTTTCAAAACTCTTCATGGAACAAGATCTCTCCTAGGAAATCCTATCAAGCTACTGAAGAAGTATGTGCACTTTTTTTTTTTTAATAAGGGCTTCTAGGTCTGCCAGACTTTTAGAAGTCCATAGACAGTATCTGAGAACAATAGAAGGAAGAGAAACAATGCATTCTCAAAAGCATCACATGTGTTTTGACTTTTTGACTTCTATTTTTCAAAATGGAAGTGACCTTATTTTTCTTCTGATTATAAGGATTTTTACTACATAGTGTCAAAGTGCTTTTCAGGAAGCTTGCCCTCGTTGATTTTCCCAACAGCAGCATATAGCATCCATTTCCTCACATCCTTGCTGTACTGGGTATTGGATTCTTTAGAGTCTGTTGAATGAAACAATACTACCTTCTTTTAATTTGAATTTGTAATTATCAGTGAGGTTAGTTTTTCACACATTTATTACAAATAATGTATCTATGTCATTTGCCTCTTTTTCTGTTATTGTATCTCTTTTGTTCATTTAAAACAGCTCTTTATATTAAGAATACTTGTCCTTGACTATTTTTGTCAAAAGTATTTTTGTCTGGCTGCTGTTTGTATTTGGCACATGAGATTGGTTTTTTCTGTGTAAAACTTTTCAGTTTTTGTAGAGTCAAATATTTTAGTCTTGTTTCACTGCTTTTTTTTTGTCTTGTTCAAGATCTTCTGCCACCCTATCTATATATTATCTATCTATATTCAAGTATTTCAGTTTCATTTTCTTACACTTACATTTTTGGTACATCTAGCATGTATTTTCGTGTAAGGTATGATGTAGAGATTTAATTTCTTTTTTTCCCCAGCTATTTTAACCTGCATTGAAACATCCATATTTTCTCTTCTGATTTGAAATGTCTCTCCTCTCCTTCCCAACCCTCTTATATGTATGTGTCTATTTTTCTAGTCTTTCTGTTATTTTCCCTTGATCTGCTCATTGGATATGAACTGATCCTGACATTACCACCAAAGTGTTTTAATGAGTGTGGTTTCAAAATTTATTTTAATATGTGGTAAGGCAATCCTCCCAACTTGCACTTAAAAAAATTCCTGGCTATTCACTCAGGTTTCTTCCTCCAGCAGCAGTTAGGCACTTGCAGTGAAGTGTTGAATATATGTAAGTATTTTTCAAAGTACACAAGCTTGTGAAAGTCCTAAAGCAAATAATTTTATAGGAAGTAGTCATCCCCCCCTTCAGACACATTAAGAGTGGTCACTGTTCTGAAAGAATATTCAGAGTGTGAATGGTGGCAAGGGTCAAGAATTTTCTAGTCCACAAGATGTATATTTGGCTGGTTTATTGTGGCCACTACAGATTTAAGTAGACGAAAATATATATACATAGTGCATTCTCTTCATTGCATTATTCTTTTTAAAAAAAAAAGCATTAAAATTATCATGTAAGTGGAAAGAATGTAATTTACGAGTTGCCCACCATTTGTAAAGCTATGTGGACTTGTTGCGACAAATCAGATATTCGAAACTTTTAATCACATTCATTTCTGCTGAATCTCTTAGACTTTGTCAGTCTAAAGTCTAGAGTCCCTCTCGTTTTCAGCCTCAACAGTCCCTCTTTCCCACAGCAAGAGTTACTTCATCCCACCTGTAATCACTAAACCAATCACTGACTACCCAAAAACAGGAGGGTGCTCCCACAATACCATTTACTCACTCGTCAGATGGCATGGAAATTGCCATTGTTTTTACCTGTAGTGCCTATTAGAGAGTAGAGATAATGTAATATTCACCATTGTATCCCAAACCCTAGCTCAGTGCCTCACATATATAAATCACTCTACAATCAGTTTCTTTCATGCAGCCAAATCCTCTTAAATTCTCACACAATGCTAGTGTTAGTACTGTGGAAGTCCAACTCCTATGAAAGTGTCTGGGAACAGAAATTAAAGTAATCCAGACATAAATCAAGTTGTAGGATTTTAACTATGTATTCATACTATGTGGCGAAACAAGAGCTCTGTTTTTTCTTCTAACCTCTCTCTCTCTCTCAAAAAAGACAAAATTCCTCACTTTCTGAGAAACCACAAGTCACTTTCATCTGGTTTTCTCCCTTGTCCTCTCTTCTGTTTGAGCTCAGCATTTCACGTGTTCATTTTGGTGAGATTCCATGGTAATACATCACCAGGAACACATGTGTTCCACTGGGACTTTATTCCCTGGAAGATGTGAATGGTGATGTAAATAATAGCATCATTGGAATTTGGGGGAAGTGATGCAGGGAAGAAAGCAATGTTGAAATTAAGACAAAATCAAGCAACTATAATCAATATTTCCTTTTGGGGTAATGTGGGTAGTATTGATGCTGATAGGGAACTTCAACGGTATTCATCAGCTGGAGCTGTCAGCAGACATATTTATTAAATGGCAGCTGTTGCTTTACCACTTGTAGGGGAGTGGAGCAATCCTAACTCCAAAATAGATTTCTGAAGATGAGAATATTTCCAGCTAATAAACCACAATAAGAGCCTAGTTATGTTTTTTTCATGAGTTTTCCAGTACATGAGTGAAAAGATGAGGGGCAAATATTTGCAATTAGACTTGTGTCAATAGTTGCCTTATACCACTGTATTTATTTATTTTTTTAAGTAATCACTATACCCAATGTGGGGCTCGAACTCACAAGCCCTGAGTCAAGAATCACATGCTCTACCAACTGAGCCAGTCAGGAGCCACATTATACTTAAAGTAAAAGTTTTAGTCTGTTATTGGAAATACACCTATATTATGTTAATCATAACTAGAGTCCAGCTTCTGCTTATTTAGTTATGTGTTGGTTATTCTCTGATACTCTAAGGGACATTGTAAATGTTTGTTGATTTTTAATTTGTATCGTTATAAAAGCAATATGTGACCATAAAGTTAAAAAGAATACTGAAAAGCAGAGAGATAATCACCCATAGTCACTGACTGTTATTCCCATCTTTATAAAAAAAAAATTGTGTTCAATCCAATCAACGGAAACTTGTCAGTAATGTTTACTTTCTCAATTCCAAGACACTTATTTTTTTCAATTCCACATTTAATGGATTCGATTTAGCAAACACTTATTGAACACTTATTATGTGCAATGTGATTCTAAAAATCATCCCAAGTCGTATCTGAACCTAGTTATCATGTTAACTTTTAAATTTTACACATAAATATTAATCAGAATAATTATAATATCTCACTTTTTGTTTAGTTTTTCTATTGCTTAGAATAATCTGTGTTACAGGATTTGCCATTGGTGATTTCCATCTTGGTAAGTTATGATTTAACCAGACAATGCATATAGATTTTCCCCTAGATGTAAAAATTTTGCTCTGTAGAATTTCAAACTTATAGAATCAATCAGAAAGCTAATTCTCTATAGGCTGCCAAAAAGTGTAGACTTTAAAAGGTCTGCAGGGTACTTGACCCACTGGCCATGGGACCAGTGAGTTCCATGGGACAGACCAGCTTGTTTCCAGAGCACCTGCTGCTGTAGAAGAAGTAAAGTAATTAATCCCTTCCTGTTGTTGCTCTTATTGTGAGAAGTTAAGGGGTGGTATGTTAGTCCAGAAAGGGGAATCCCAGGGAAAATAGTGAACCCAGCCAAAGTCATAGGACTAGGGGAAAAGTCAAAGGTCTGAACAGGAGGCTAGAGTTGTTGGTTAGAATTTCCACTGTGGGAAAGAAAATACATGCCCAAAAGTAAGGCAGAAGATATTATATCAGTCCACAAGGGAAAGGAAAGACAGTATATAGAAACAAAGTCACTGGAGAAACGGAGCACTTTGGAACAGTCTCTAACAGAACAGGTTGCCTTCACGTGACTCACTTATTGGGAAAACAGAGAAAGCAAGGACCCAATCTTTGGTCAAGCAGAAACCTCACTTAATTATCAGAGAACCAAGGCCAGCTGCCACACCATCCTTGATGCTGAAACAAGGAAACAGCTACCATTCAGCCTTATATTCTCAGAGTTAGATCCAGAACAGCAAAGCAATGAAGAGATTAACAGTGCAAACTGAGGAGTCCAATAGCCTGACTCAGATCCCAGATCTGCCACCTGCTTGTTAGAGAACCTTGGACAATTCCCTCAGCCATTTCATCTATAAAATGTAGAGTATATAAATATATGTCTCATGGGGTTGCTAGTGCCTAATACCTAGAAAACACTCATTAGATATTAGCTGTTTTATTGTTCATAATGATCATGTGATAAGAAGTGGAATGAATTGGAATTTGTAACTTTTGCAGAGTGACTTCTTTCTTCACCTCAGTACTATCTTCTTTTAAGTGATGAGGTTGTACTAGATAACTGGTTCACAGCCCTGCATGCACACTGAAATCACATAAAAACTTCCAAAAGCCAGGTCAACTTGAATCAGAACCTCTGGGGCATAGCCCTAGGCATTTGAATTTTCAGAGCATCCCTGCCCTGCTGATCCTGATGCACAGAGAGAGTTGAAAACCACAAGACTAGATGACCTGATAATTCCAAGTGAGCTCAGAGTTCAGGTTCCTAATGAGTACTGGTGGCTCCAAGACCAAAGCTGTATAGTCAACAATGTGAGACTCAGAGCCCCCCATTCCTGCTTGAAACCAGACCAGGTACAGTAGTACCAAGAGAACCAGGAGCTCTGACAGAAAATTCTTGCTTTAATATGATAAATTATTAATATCTTCCACTTAAGAGGCCGTATCAATTTTGTTGCCAAGCGAGATTTAGAATAACTAAATGAGAAAAAAGAAGGGGAAAAAAAAATCCTTCCAGAAGCCAACAGTCCTTTGTCTCCAGTGGATATAACACTAACCCTTTCCCTTCTTTGATACTGTCACACCATTTTACAGAAAGATAAGACATGACATAAGGGAATTTCTTAGTTTATTTGTTAGAAGGAAATCAGAGCAGATCATGTGAATGAAATAGAGGGACTTGATGAAATATAATATATTGCTACCTTTATTTTGGATTAAATAAATCTATGCCACAGAGCAAAAAGTATATTTGTTTCAGGAAGATGTTTAGCATGTCAGGTAAGCAAGCAGTGGTATAAGTCCTGTATATTGGCCAGTAATACGTGTTTATGTGTATGTTGGGGGACTGTCAAGGTGTGGGAATATATTTTTGACAAGATACTGTTTTCAATTTGTACAATAAAATTTTTCAGAGAGTAGAGATTTATTTTACTATGTGCTCACGTCACATGAAACATTCACATTCCTAGGATATTCAATCCCACCACCTGGGATATTTGATACATAGAGTATTTATGGACACTGGCATAAGAAAAAGCAAAACATTATCTACTCCATCAAAATTTTATTAGAACTGCTTTTCTTTTACTACAAATAACCCAAAAATTAAATGCCATGCATGTAACTAGAAACTCAAAAATTTTAATTATATCCAAATGATCAGACATTTACCAACATTAATAGTCATCTTGATTAATAAAGAAAAAAGAATTAAATAAAATGTCCAATAAAATAGTTCATACTATTTATCACAGTAGCAAACCACTGTCTGAAAGTATCAACTTATTTTCCTTAAACTATAGCAAGATCTCTGTTCTTTTCTGAAGGAGCAACATACGGCCAGATTGACAACTCGCTACCTAAGCAAAGTTTTGGGAGCCTATGAGAGCTCTTACATGGAAAGAGACCTTCTATTCCCTTCTTCATTCTCTCCTCCAACCAATGTACATGCACCACCAAAGACTTCTTCAGGGAACACTTCAGGGAACACTGCTACCAACACCTGGAATAAGTATTTTACAGGACTCCCTCTTGAACCCACTTAACAAACTGAATGCTAAGAACCAAGGCAGAGATCTGCAGAGCACTTTTTTTTATTATTCTTTGCCCCAGGGGTACAGGTCTGTGAATCATCCGGCTTACATCTTTCACAGCATTTACCAAAGCACGAACCCTCCCCAATGTCCATAACCCATCCACCCTATCCCTACCCTCCCACCCCCCAGTAACCCTCAGTTTGTCTTGTGAGATTAGGAGTCTCTTATGGTTTGTCTCCTTCCCCATCCCATCTTGTTTGCAGAGCACTTTTAATGTTACAAAAGAAGGTGGGGTTCTGAGTTGACAGCAGAGGCAACACGAGGAGACCAAACCCCGATGGAATCAAAGGATCTGGCTACAAGAGCAGCCATAATAACTCATAAAAGCAAATGCTCCATGCCACCCTCTCCCAGGGAAACAACTCAGCAATGTAGAAACCAAGAACTATGCTTACCTCAGTGGTTCAGTCACTTAAGCATCTGACTCTTGATTCCAGCTCAGATTGTGATCTCAGAGTTGTGAGATGGAGCTGAGAATTGGGCTCTGTGCTGGGTGTGGAGCATGCTTAAGATTCTCTTTCTCTCTCTCCCTCTGCCCATCCCCCCAAAAAAGAACCACATTGCCCCATCAGTAACTGTGGAAGAAGAGTACCCAGGCTTGGCTCTTCCTGGGTTGCCCAACTCCAGAGGCCACTGAAGCTTCTGTTTCTACTTTGGGATCTGTGAGAAGTCTGAGCCCCTGCAGTGTCACATCCTACAACTTTCACTAAAACATCTCACAGTCATCTATGTGGAGGTCTTCCTTGAACAACTGCCTTCATTATAAGAAAGTAGTTGAAAATATGGGCTAATGTCAAACTGCCTACCAGTGGCCATGTGACTTACCATCTACCAACCTCATTTTTCTAACCCATAAAACAGAAATAAAACTACTGCCTCATGGGGTTGTAATGAGAAGTAGATAAAATCAGTGAATAAAATGCTTGGCACAATGCCTGGCACAGAGTAATCTCCAGTATATGCTACCTAGGATTATCATCATCTATAGATACTAAATAATTATATATAGCTATATAATATGTATTATATAGACGATATGCATTATATGTAGTTACTATATTATATATTATATCATCATATAAGAATTGGGATTTAGATGCACAGTCATTAGTAGGAACACCTGGTATGCTGGAAAATGACCTCTGAAATGATCAACATAGAGAAAGTAGGGATATGTGACCCAAAATTGAGGAGCCCCTGAGGAGTGAATTCTACCAATGCAGCTGGCTTCCTTATGCACCAGAACAAATAACAGGCTGTGATCAAAGCAGTTGGTTTGGTGATGTCCAAACCAGAAGATGATATCTATCAAGACAACATGTGAAAGTTAAGCTTATGTGTGAGGCCCCTACCTCGCCCAAATACCGGGCTGCCCAAGCATGTATCACTTACTAAACTGTTACTGAAACACAAAGAGCCTTGAATATCTCCAGTGTCACATTTCAGGACTTACAGAATAATTAGGAAAAATCTGAGCTGGCAAAACTCTCCCCAGCTCACCCTGGCAAGCAGACCATCTTTGTTTTCCAGTAGTGTGTGTTGTCGTCACAGTAACTATGAGGCTCCAAATACAGGCCCAGGCCGTCATTTCCTCATGGACTTAGGCTGACACACTGAAATAGCATTATGAACTCAGCAATGCCTCTTCCTTTCCTGTTGTGCTGTGGTACCTCAAAGAAGCAGGCCCTAAAATGAGTTACTTAAGACATAAGTATATTAAAGAGATGTAAAAAAATAAAACCCTTTTATCCCTATTACCATATCACCTATGATATGTGTGTGTGTGTGTGTGTGTGTGTGTGTGTGTAAAGACCTTATTTTTACAAAGATCTTTTATATAAACAAGGCAAGTTGGCAGTAATTTGATTGTCTTGGTGATGTCAACAAACTACTGTTTTTAATCAAATTGTCTTTCAGCTTTAAATCTTCAGCAAGTCATTTTTTTAAAGAATGCATCTGGCCAACTCTGATGAGTTAATTTCATGGATTTCCTAGATGTTTTCCTTACAAAGATAAACAGCAGATAATTCATTTCTTCAAAGTAGCTTGGGAAGATTGCAGTCACAAAAGGAAAAAAAAAACACTATTTTCAAGGGTAGACCCATAAGGTCTTTGGCCAGTGAAACAACAAATATGTTCACTCATCCATGTTTTAGTGAAGGAGGTAGGTGACAGAATTTAAGCAAGAAAGTAAAAAGAGAAAAATCCCTGAACCTCAAGGACTCAAAGTCAGATCACTTGAGATAAATCCTGCATTTGTTTTAAAAAGTTTTAGTCTGTCTTTCACAGACCTCAGAAACGCATAAATCACCCAATATTATGCACGTTGACACCATTTCCCAAAAAGGAAAAACCACACCAACCTTCTTTTGACTTTTCAGTGCTGCTGCGGCTTAAGGCTAAAGCAAAGCTCTCAGGGACTGGGGTGCTGGTTAACGTCCTGTTACTTCATTTCTGCTGGGAGTTTCTCAAGTTCTGCAATCAGCTGGTTAGCAGCCAGCTAGAGCTGCTCAATTCATGTTTGACTTTCTTGATTCTAAGTTCTTCCATAACTCCTGCCTTGCCTTTGAACTCAAACTGCTTCAACTATTGCCACAGAGGAAGGGGAATTCTGCCTGTAGCCTTTCCCTTCTCTGACTAGCCAAAGAGTAAGAATGACCATTTAAGGAAAAATAAGAACATAAGCCAATATATTTTCCTGAGCTTCCTATATTTTTGCACCAAAGCCTTGATAATGTATTCTATAAAGCCAGGAAAAGTTTTTTTTCTTTTCTTCCTTCTTTCTATAGCAAGGTTTTCATTAGAGAATAATCATTTTAACCCAGTTTGCCTTATCTCTTAGAAACATCTCCTTTCAATTGGGAAAAATAAAGCAAATGGTCAGGTCGAAGCCGTAACTACCTGGCATAAGGTTTGTTAGCACTAAAGCTACTAAGAAACTTCCCTGTTTATAACACTGTTTCAAATATTTTCGTTAAATTAAATAAATATACAGAATAGTAAGTACCCCATAATATACACATACATCTTTATGATATAACAGGGGTTTTTGTTTGCCTTGGAATATACTTTCTTGTCATGTTTAAGAAGAATGAATAGGATTAAGGACGATGAATAGCAAGAATTCATTTCCATTTGGTAAGGTTAAAGCTAGTGTGAGATGACCTTTTTTGGTCTTTTCATTTTTATCTGTTACTAGGTTAGTAAAACAAAACAAAACATCTAAGGGGAGAAATAAAGAATGATAAATTTAATAGTCTATTTTCTATAGAGGAGGAAGTCTCTATTGCCATACATTACTCAGCGTTGGAGGCTATAAAAAAGACACCCAAGCACTACGTATAAACACTCTTTATCTCCAAGTGCAAAGATAGAAACCATAGAACAGTCTATGCAGTGGATGATTTTTTAACCTTTTTAGTAATGATTCTATAAGACAGCAGGCTGCTGAGTGATAAGGAAGGGTTTGAAACATAAATTCCATGCTAAATGATTGGCTGGCGTTCAAACTATGTGTGCTTACAGTACCCAGCAGCAAAGTATGTCTCAGACAAGATTCCACATTTAAACAATACATTCTTCTGCCTTTCCTATGATCTACGAACTTGAGTTCACAGACTATCTGTATCTAAGAATTTTGTGTGCAACGAAGTTTAAAATAAACAGAAAACTGCATTTAGGGTGTGATAATAAAGCAATAATAGCTTAAATTTATTGAAAAGTCTACCAGTCAATTAAGTTTTATTAACTCATTTAATCTACAAAACCACTCTGTGAGGAAGATAGTAGTATTATTCTCATTTTATAGATGAGGAAACTGAGGCACAGAAAGTAATTTGCCCAGGGTCACAGTGAGCAGAGATCTTAATCCAGGCCATCTGACTTGCCTATGCTGCAGGCAGTACCTTGCCTCCGCCTTCATACCAATATCCTTGTATTTTCAAGATTTAAGGAAACAAATTATTGTACTGGCTTATCCTTCTATTGCTATACATGTTAAAAATAATTAATGTATAAACAAATTTATGTTGCAGTCTTTTAGATGTTGTTCTTCTAACAAGTTGTTACCAATTTTCTCTCTTAAATCTTTCTGCTAAAAGAGATCTCAACCTAAGCTTCCCCCCATTTCCCAAGGTGCTGCTTTCCTAAAACCCATGTGTATGGAAAAATAAGATAAATAAGTAAAAATATGGATTAAGCAAACTCTGTAAAATACTATTTCTTTGGGCACCTGTTTTATGAAGAAATGCTCACCTTCCAAAAAAGAAAAACACAATCAGCATTAGTTTAGAATGTGCATTTTGCCACCAAGTATCACCAAGGAGCTATGGTGATTAAAAAATTAAATTAAAAATATAATTATAGGAAAACCACTGTTAAATGAATATATTGGATATTTCACAAATTTCACTGGGCAAATCCCATAACGATTCTTGCTAAACACACTTAGAAGAATAATTTTAACCTCCTTGGCTATCTTAAAATATAAAGAGAATAGCTTTCTTTCAGTAGACACAGAAAAAAATTGCTTCAAAATCATAATTCATGTTTTATCTCACACAGTAAGGCTACAGTTCTCATGAGTGATTAAAAATAAATCTGAGAACTATCTCTATTTTTAAATATCTAGGGAAAAGAGATAAAGGGATCATAACACGATATTTAAATATTTTAATGTTCCAGGTCAGATTGTAATCCATGATGACTCACAGATAAAAGGAGCCATGATTTAAATGAACAGTACAAAAGGTAATTATAAATTTAATCTGGTACCAAAAGACGATAAAAGTGATATGATTTATAGTATTTAGGTGGGTAGATGCATACACAGAACAAGCAGGTATATAGTATATATATGGTCTTTTATTTTTTAAGATTCTATTTATTTATTTGAGAGAGAGAGTGAGAGAGAGAAACACCAGAGAAGGGAGGGTCAGAGGGAGAAGCAGACTCCCTGCCAAGTGGGGAGCCCGACTGAGGATTCGATCCCGGAACTCCAGGATCATGACCTGAGCCAAAGGTAGACCTTTAACTGACTGAGCCACCCAGGTGCCCCTACAGTCTTTATATATAGTTCTTTCTAGTTCTTTCTCAATGTACTTCATCTCCACAACCAGACATGCGTGTAGTTAGAATTACTTGTAACTTCCCTGTGCACTATAAAACTATGAAGATTTGCTTTGAGAAATTTTTAAGATAAAAAGTTATTAACTACACTTAACAGTTGCTTTTCTTGATTTTATACTTATTTATACTTTCTCATGTACTCACCATCAGAAATCTAGAGCCAAAAGTGCTAATAGAACATCTACAATGTGCACAGGGATAAAAAGCCCTAAAACGAAGTGGTGCTTAGGACAATTAGGTGCTTAGCACCTAATTGCTTCATTAAACTGTTCTGAATTTAAAGACGCAAACCCTATCCCAAAGTACCTTAATAAATAATAAAAATACCTTCTAATAAAATACCTTCTAAAGTACCTTCTAATAATAAAAGTACTTTCTAATAAAAAATAATAAGTAATAAAAGGTAGTAAAAGTACCTTATAATAAAGCACCAAACTGTCTAAAAAGGAATCACTTCTAAAAGGTAGGGCCAGGGAATCATTGTGAAAGTAGAAGACACTGATCTGGGCTTTAAAGTGTGGACAAGGTCTCTATAGGAAAGGGGAGGAAAGGTATTTCAGGCAGGGGGAATGAAACAGGCAGAGGTGTAGCACTGAAATGTGCACTGTGCATGTCTTTGGAGAATGGCCCAAAATCTGAAATATCTGAAGCAGAAGGACACTTGTTGTTGAGTAGTGGGAGCCGAAACTGGAAAAGTTAAGTATGTGCCAGATGATGGAAGGTTTTCAAAACACCCAGCCTAGGTGTTTGGCAGCAAACAGGAGTCCCAGAAGATAACTGAAGAGTAAGAGAAACAAGCAGAGCACTGTTTTAGAAAAATTAACCCCATGGTCATGGGCAAGATGGTTTGGATGGCAATGAGAGGTATAGTAGGGGAGAAGCGTTGTTACAATCCAGACTGAGGGCGAAGGGAAGAGGCCTTAATGTGGTAGGAGATATGGTGATGGAATCCAACAACCCTTATGGTGAAGGGGAAAAAGTAGATTGCAAAATAACACAGACAGGTGAACTTGAGTGAACAAGAGAACAGAATCCTCATGGTTTGTGGAGGGTTTGATTGTTCATATACCAGAGGGAAGCAAATGGTCTAACCTGAGCTATTTTTGATTCTCAGGGGTAAATTTATAGCCATGAAGACAATGCTACTCCGAAATCAATTCATCAGGAAACATGGCTTTCACCTAGGGCCAAATGCTGTACTCAGTTATCTACACACTGTTCTACTGACTCCAAAAGAAATTACATGCCTAGAACTAATGGCAGACTTTGGCCTTATACATGCATTTGTAAGCCAAAAATGTGACCCTTCCTGAGATAAAAACAAGAAAAATGAAAAGCATTTAGTTCTGACTTTTCAAAACTTTTTCAAGACGAAGATACTTCATCTCCACTAAAGTACCAGGAGTTTCATTCTCTGATGCCAAGGTTACCAAAGTGCACTTTTCACTATACATGTTTACATTCATTACATATGATTAGCTTCATTTACTTCATAAACTAGTCATGCAATCGGCATCAGGAAGCACTGTATGTAATGTATGTACTATTTCCTTTTCCTGCACATTCGATATATAAGCTTTAATTATTTTTTCTGAAAATAGAAACATTTACTGAAAGGGTTGATACATTCTTATTTGTCAACAAAACACATGTTCAAAACTGGTATTGGGTAAATTCTTTAAGTTGACAAAGTAGATTCAAATAATTCCTTTTAAAATGTGCATCTGTATCTTCTCCTATATCATCCTTAGATTACAATGTTCATTCAAATTATCATGTTCATTCAAAGGAACAAACATGCAAATCTAGCCCAACTATAGACACCAGGTATCAGTAATCATATCCTAACATTCAGCCATAACTTCAGAATCAATGCGAAATTGATCACTCTAAGCAATTCTGATAAAATTGCATGGCAACTCATGGAAGGGGAGATAATACACCAACAGATAAAAGGAGGATTTCCTTCACACTATCATAAACACACTCATTTACACATATATACAACTTTAGAAAGAAGTTTTTTTTCTAAAAGATTCTATTTCAGTTCTAAAAATCAGAATCTGTTTTATCTATACAGAAGCATTACTCAGTTTATTTTTTTTCTAGATCACAAAATAACATTCTCCCAGGTAGTTTCTATTCAACAACTGCAAAAGTAGTGATTTAATAGCAGCTGTATTTTGTGTCCAGTCAGAAGCACTTGGGATGACTAGAATGTAACCAGGTCAGATCCAGCACAAGGTGTACCAGTGTAATCAGAGAATCCAGCGAAGAGAGAAGCAGATAGCAGCAAGTCTTAAGTACAGCAAACACAAACATCATGCAGGACTTTCCTCTCATTTACCACACAAGCTGCTCAGCTAGTTTCAGTAAATGAACGTTATTTTGC
Organism: Ailurus styani; assembly: GCA_002007465.1. Taxonomy (NCBI): domain Eukaryota; kingdom Metazoa; phylum Chordata; class Mammalia; order Carnivora; family Ailuridae; genus Ailurus; species Ailurus styani. The sequence continues at coordinate 4,212,485 of LNAC01000102.1, read as the reverse complement.
TCCCAGGAAAAATCTCTCTTCCGTTGTTTAGCCATCTTAATTGTGAAAGGAGCTGTGAAGTTGTCCTTTGCCATATTTCTGTTACCTGCCCAAGAATGATAACTTGGCAGAAATATACTGATGGCTATTAAAACATCGTAACAACCTTTGTGCTTAAAAAAGAATTGGTGTAATTCTGAGAGAGATGATGTTACTGATTCTTTCAAAATAATCCACAATGATTATGATAATTCCTTAAACGTGTTATCACATAGTGGAAACAGTAAGAATCAAAGGAATCCGACAACACAGACTCTGAGAGAACACTCTTATAGAAGCAGAAATTTCTTAAGAGAGTAAATAGCTATTTATTTTAGTCTTACCTGACGGCAGCTTGTTTAGCCAAGGGTATGTCCTTTATGGAGGTAGTTTATCCTTTGAAGAACCCAGTGGCTTGTCCCACAGCCCCAGAGAGACTGGAGTCTTGGAAAACTATCCAGCCCAAAAGAATACAGAGGAAAAAGCTTTTCCCACTTTCTTTCCTAGGACTAGCCAACAGCTGAAGTCATGCAGGAAACTGAGTAGAGGGAAGGGGAAAGCAGCTTCTTCTCCCTGAAATCCCGATCAGCAGAAATTGGAGGCTGTTGTCTATCTCCCACTCAGACTTTTGTTTAAAAGTTTTTTCAACTGTTGCTAGGTGTTGTTGGGTTCTGAGATTAGGTTTCTCGTCTTCTGCACCCTTCACAACACTGTCGGAGCAATGACTTTGTTGAGGAGCTGAGCTCCTGCGTGCTATATTTAACCAGTGTTCTCAGCAAGTCAAGCCTGTCAACAGCTGAGAAGTTTGGAGTCGGCTTTACTCAGTTCCTCGGCAGCTGGGTTATCAGTGGATATAGCTCTGCTCTCCCTGTAAAAGATTGCAGGGAAACTGGCAGATCCTTTTAAGGACACAGAGGTAATTATTACTCAAAGCTCTTAAATACAGATTGTGGTTTGGGACTTTAAATCTGAGGAAGAAATAGCAGTTGTCTTTAGCAGAGCAATTTACCGACGCAATATTTTTCTCAAGCAGGCATTCTTAGATAAATGTTCTTAAATTTAAAACAGCCTTTTAAAAATGTGCCACAATTGTTGGGAAAATTCAGAGAGAGAGATCGTTCCAGACGGTTTTTTACATTGGTGTGTTACTTTCATAGCCAGATGACTTACCTTGTTCTATCAGACTTGATCAGCTTATATACCCGAATGTTACTAAAATAAAGAATGTCTATAATAATATGCTTTTGAGTGGAAGCAGGTTAAGAAGGAAAATCGTAGCATTCTCACTCAGGTCATTCATTCAAAGTAAGAAGTGGTGAACACTCCAGGAAAACCAGGACTTGAAACACCTCTGGTTGTCAAGAACCTCACCTCATTATTAATCCTCCAGGCTCCAAAACCAGAGAAGGGTCACTTCTACCCTGAACTCTCACATAAAGGCTGTCTCTAGATATTTTATTTGCTTTATTTTATATCATAAAATAGGATGAATCTTCCAAGATTAAGACTTAGNACACACAGAGAGAGAGATCACAAGTAGGCAGAGAGGCAGGGAGAGAGACAAGGAGAGGAGGAAGCAGGCTCCCTGCTGAGCAGAGAGCCCAATGCGGGCCTCGATCCCAGGACGCTGAGATCATGACCTGAGCCGAAAGCAGTGGCTTTAACCCACTGAGCCACCCAGGCGCCCCTATTTGCTTTATTTTATATCATAAAATAGGATGAATCTTCCAAGATTAAGACTTATGGCGAAAAAGTGTGTTTAACTAGTTTGGGGGACTATCTTATTACATACGTGAAATTAACAGTAAGAGGAACTGAGAGAGAACCCTTTAGACACAGGTAAAGTAGGAAGGGACACACACAGACACACTCACACACCATTAATAGTTAACACACTAGAATATTGCCCTGATAAAAGCATCACCAACACCATTATAAAGGTTGACCTCCCAAGATCAATCAATCAGCCTAAAGATACACTTTTTTGACATGAACTGAAGTTAGACCAAGCAGACATGTAAAGGCATGGACTGAATCTTTTAAGCATTGTATATTTGTGAGAAGTAGCTTATGTACTAAATAACCCTAATATGTCTCTGGGAAAGGCTATCACTTTTCCACTTTTTGCAAGAGGCGTGTGTGTGTGTCCTTCTTTTTTTTTTTTAAGATTTTATTTATTTATTTGACAGAGAGAGAGAGACATAGCGAGAGAGGGAACACAAGCAGGGGGAGTGGCAGAGGGAGAAGCAGGCTTCCCGCAGAGCAGGGAGCCAGATGTGGGGCTCGATCCCAGGACCCTAGGATCATGACCTAAGCTGAAGGCAGACACTTAACCGACTGAGCCACCCAGGCGCCCCTATGTGTCCTTCTCTTTGAAGAAATGACCCTCACCTCCAAGATTAGCTGACACCAACCCCCACACACACAAACACATACCTTAACCCGTTAGGAAACATCTCAGTTCTTCCCATCCCAGCCACCCCACTAACAGCATTCATCCTTTCCCTGTAATTTATTTACTACTATTCACATATAAAAAAACATTTGTTCAGATTCTTAGTCTTCCTGTGTCTGGGCCAACCTTGATTTTTAAGAAAGACTTCTATTAAGATGAAAGTGTTCTTATGTAAAATTAATGGACTCATCTAGAACAGTAATGGATCTTTTAGAAACAGTCTATTCACAGTCTCTAAAAAATGGGTTCTGATAGGAGGTGGAAGTGTGTGACTGGGTTAGGCCATTGTTCAGAATCACCAGGAGAACATTTTAAATATTACAAAGAGCTGAATATGGAGAAATTATTGTTTGGAAAATGCACACACCCCACGCAACATATCCCCCATGCAACAGCACCAGGTTGAGAATCATTCCACTAAAGAGGACTCCAAGAACGTACCATTTCACTCCTACTAAAAGTTCACTTTACAGATGTCTTGAATCCAAAATAAACAGAGAAGCTTGGAGCCCAGGTCAAGATAACTAAGGAGAAATGATCCACTTTGTCTTTATGGACCTAGATAATTCCATCAGGATCATGATAGTTATTTCTTCTCTAACTATCCAGACAATTAGAGTTTTCAATGTTGTCCTTTTTTTTCTTTTTCTTTTTCTTTTTTTTTTTCTTTAATGAAAACCTAGTCCTCCCACCATTGCTTTCTCTAACACTTGGATTAGTGGTCCATTTTTACTATTAATTTGTTTTAAACAATGTGATGACAAGCAACAGCACACAGAGTATTTTATATAATTAGATACTGTTGCTACCTTCAAATTAGGATAATTATACTAAGCATATGTGCTTGACTAACTCAGTATGCCACAATAATCAGTCTCTCTCTCTCTTTCTCTCTCTCTCTCTCTCTCTCTCTCTCTCTCTCTCACACACACACACACACACACACACACACACACATACATACATACATATGCATTCTTTATCCCTCTTTATAAAGTGAATTTATTTTGAAAGCTTTCCCCCTGGGAATGATTATTCAGACAAAAGAATTTCCTACATAATCCACAGAGGAAGTAGTGCCATTAAGAGCTATTAGAAATTTGTGTTTTGTATACAGTCAACAAGGAACTGATTTTTCAACACATATTGTTAATATATTACTGTTCAGCTGCATCCTTTTCCCACAGTCTTAAGGGTGAGCATTCTGAGAACATCTGATAAACTTAAAGCTACAGCTGAATTTCCCAACTTCAAGATTGAGTCATAATGAAACTTTTTAATAAGAATACAGGTTAATAATATCAATGAGAAAAAAGCAAATGAATTAAGTAAGAGTATTGGCACATTATATCTACATCCATTTCTACAACACAAATTTTACCACATTGCCCACTTAAAGAAGCATAGGGATTTTTTTAAGTAAAAAATTAATCAGTTTGACATTTGCTTCAAAATGAAGTTCAGGAGTGCAGGGTCATGAGGGGAGTTTCCAAAACAAACATCTCTGTTATTGTTTATTGCCTGGATCTGAGACTTAAATATAAGCTCCTGGGTAGTAGAGAATGTTTCCTATTTGTTCTTTACTGAGTAATCAAGCACCACAGTAAGTGTTCAATAAATAGAAATGATTGAATGAGCAAATGAACAATATCAAGATGAAAAAAACTTTAGAACATGTTATCCTAAACTTACAGAAAATGTTTCTAGGACAGAGTTATGTCATTATTACTTGTTTATTAAGAGTTACAGAAAGAAATTCATAGATTGCAAATTAGTCATTTTGAATTTTTTTAATTTCAAAGGAAAATTAATAGATTTTAGGCTAATAATAAAAATACTTATGTAACACTTATTATGTGCCAAGCACATTTCTAAGTGCTTAACACATATTCTCACAATAACCCAATGAGACAGGTATTATTATTATTTTACATTCTTGCCATTTTACAGGCAAGAAAACTGAGGCATAGAGATATTAAGTAACTTTATCAGGTTGCATGCTAATAAGTAGCAGAATCAGAATTTGAGCTAGAAAGTCTGGTTCCAAAAATTTGTGTTTCTAACGTCATAACTGTCTCCTTACACTTAATAGTCTCAGTATCTGTTCTTGGCAATCACTGCGAGTCAAAAGATACAGACTCTGCTATACCTGCATAAATATGCTTATGACCAAAAAAGCACATTTAAAATTCTACAGCTCTGAGACAGATAGAAAAACAAAATGGCATGACTACATGATCAGCATAGTAAAATAAAAGCTCATTGGAACTGAAGTCCTGTTGAATACCAGAGAAGAGAAAATTGGATTGGAAAGAAGATAATTGCTTTGAGGGGAAAAAAAGTGTCTATTTTTAAGCAAAGGATATGAGCTGTTCAGTATTCTCTCTAAAACAAATAAAGCATGATGTTCTATGATGAATGAGTTCAGTGCCTAATGAAATTCTAAAATAACAGTCTAAAAATATAATTTTGGTCTATGATTCGATAAGCAATTTTTAAATGTTTATGAGCTACGCATTCACAATCAAAACTTTTCAAAGATGTAACCAACAACAAGAAAAAACATAAGACAATATGGGGAGTGGCAGGAGAAATCATTATACATTAACTAGTGTTTTGATATCAGAATAATGTTATGCTTGCTATAGTCAGATTTTACAATTTGAAAATACTTGCATTTTTTATTAATCTAGATATACTTCTATCTAGATCTTACAAAACTTAAAAATAAATAGTGCTAATACTTTGTAATATCTATACACATTCATAATAAAATAAGTACTTTGTCCTGTTCACTTAATAAAACACATATTATGTCACTCATATATTTGTTCATAAAATATTCAATTAAATTATTTATTTTCCCAACAGCTTCAGAGAAAAGAGAGCCAAGGAGAGGTTTTTAGGAAGTTAAAAGATAATGATATTTCCACTTACTTGAGCAAAGTAAGCATTTACATGCTTGTATTAGACATTAAAATCCCCAATTCCCTGCTTGAAACTGGGTGAATAGAACTTAATTCTGAAAGTTATTATAGGATCACATTCTATCAAGATCACAAGCATCCTACTTTGCAATAGAGTCAACTAACATTCTCCTGAGTATATTTCCTTCTTCCTTTCCTATTCCAGAGTCATCCTCCACTCTTGTTCAATGCTCTAATTCTTAGTCTTAACGTATGACTGAACAGTTTTCTGTGAGGGGATGGGACATTTACTCTCCAAGAAATAGACACAGAGTTGGGAAACCAGTGATCGGCCATAGAATCATGAAAAATAATACACTACACAGATAATTACAATTAACTCTGAAAAACAAGATACCTTGGAAACATACTGGTTAAGACCTCTGATTCTGGAGTCAGACAAAGCTAGTTTAAATTCAGACTCCATTACTTGTTACCTGTGGGAACTTAGCAAATTATTTTATTTCACTTAAGACTACTTTACCTTTTCTGTAAGACTAATAAAAGTGTTCAAGTCTATTTATAATAGTCAAACACTAGAAACTCTCTCTGAGTGCTTTCTACAATTGAATGGGTACATTGTAGTATAGTCAGACAATAGCCTGCGATATACAGCAGTAAGAATGAACAATCTACAACTAAATGTAACAAGATGGATAAATCTCTCAAACAAAATGTTAAATGGAAAAAGCCAGACCCAAAACAGTACACCGACAAATCCATGTACACCGAGTTCAAAAACAAACAAAACAAGTTTTTGGTTTTGGAAGTCAGAATAGCAGTTATCCTTAGGAGGTGGAGACACAACAGGAAATAGGCACAAGAAAGGTTTCTGTGGCATTGGTAATATTCTATTTCTTGCTGGTTATGCCAATGTGTTCAATTTGCAAAAATTAATCAAGCTCTACACTTGTGATTTTTTTAATGTATACTTAGGTATTTTTTGTCCATTATACTTTAATAAAATTTTAAAAATTAAAAATAACTTTAAAGTAAGTGTCCTTACTTTCTGCAACATTTGCAGATGAAATAATAGAATGTCTTGGATTTATTTGAAGACAACCCACTGTCAGGAAAGAGACAAAGACAGGAGAATAATGAAACAAGATTGGCCAAAAGTTGACAGCTACTGAAACTGGGTAGTGGGTGATCATTATACGACACTCCCTACTTTCATACAAATTACTTTTATACTATTTCTTCAGAATAGCACTTACTATGTTAGTTATCATTTTAATTATGAATATTAATGTAACTGTCACCTTAAAGTATCTATACAAACTAAACTCTTTGAATCCAATCAAGTCTTTCCATGGAAATCACATGGAATTCCATTGATGTCATGAGATAATCAAGAAGACAATTGGCTTTATAATATTAACACATACTATCAGCAACTGAGATCAAAAGTTGAATAAGAAAAAAGTTAAGGAAACTAGAAAGGACTGCCTGAAGCAAATAAGTCCTAAAACCACTGGGGAAACAGGTTTCATTCTTGCTTTTATCAACAAAACTCATTAATAATTGTTCTGCCTATCTGATAATGAAAGGGAAAAATATCAAGAAACAAAGATGTCTAAGCGGCAAAAGCTGCGGTCCAACAACTAAGAAGTAGTTAGTAACAGGAAATGTCATCACAAGGGTTCAACACTCACGGTGAAAAGTTCAGGACAAGAAATGCTCAGAAATCCTTGAATTTGGTATCCATTTTACATCTGAGCAGGCCTTGTATGCTTAATATTTGTATTCTTTACTTCTTTCATCTGAAAATGGGTAATCAGTCACCTCCTGGGAGAGCTGGAACATTAGAGTACGGGACAGGAAAGTGTTTTGAAATGATGAAATATCTAAAAATTTTGTGTTTTGAAGCTTTCCTTTTGGTCACTTACCTTCAGGACTCTGAGGTAGGTTAACCATATCATGAAATGATGAAGGAAGTTCTTTACAAAGCCTAGTGTTAAACAAGTATAAAAATGAATGTAGAAATTGGAATCATTAGATAGAGTTAGATAGTAAAAAAGTGAATGAAAATTACAAGGCAGTAATTATTTTTAAAAAATTGACCTCTTTAAGACAATTACAATTTCCTTGTTTAGTCTTTAGCCATTAAAAATAACATTACAGAAGAATATTAAATTATTTAATGAATTGGAAAGAAATTCACTGAAAGTTAAGTGAAAACAGCAGGTAATAAAATAACATTAATGAATTGGTATTATTTCATTGGGTGATAGATATAAATAGATATGATATAAATATAGATATTTCCTCACATGCTATGCATATATATTTCTATAGAAATACATACATACATGTGTATATACATATAAATGTATATTTATATATGAAATATATAAGCCGTAATAGTTACAATGGTTACCTTTCCATATGTTTTCTAAATTTTTTTAATTGATGTTTTGTTTTTATAGTAGGAAAATAAGATACTTTAAAATCATTTTTCACAGGTTGGTTGTTCAATATTTTGCTGAGGTAGAAACATAAAAACTTGTGTTTGGCATGACTTTCCTTTCTTGTTCTTATTTAGAATTTCAGTGAATTTGTCTCAAATAATATAATAATTAAGCAAATGAACACAACTGAATTTTGTCTGGTGTGAGTCTGGCATTCTGTTTCATTTATTGAATTCCTCTTAATATTTGCTTACAAGAAAAAGAAAAGGTCTTGAACTAGCATTGCTTTGCTTTCCATGCTTTTTCTACTTTTTCATCCTTAGAACTGTCTTAATTCTTCAAAACATTACATCACTGCATTTGCTTCTGTAACTTTCTCCTGTGACATTTTCCCTTTAAGCCTTAGACTGTGTTTGGGTTCTGCCTGGAAATTCTGCATGGTGCCAGGAGGAAATATCTTCACCTTTAGGGCTTACCTGAGGAAAGTTTCCAGCCATTGTGTTGCTATTGACTTTAAGTGATAGGGGAGAGAGAAATACTTTTTGCACTTCCCCAGCAATATCTGGAATATGACATCACTAACTGACTATGTCTTAAACTAGAAAGAGCCCTGGGAAAAAGGAGACTTTGCTCTGACCTCAATTAGCGAGACAATTTTTAAAAATGACTTCATCTCTCTGAGCCTGTTTCTTCAATTGTCAAGTAGAGATAATGGAATTTCATCTACATACCCGCCACCACTCTGGACCCTCCACCAGCACCACCACCACGGCAGCTGCCATCACAGTATGTAAGATGACAGGGAGGCAGTGCCGCAGGAGTAGGAATGGAGTGTGAAAGAAAAGAGAAGGGCATAGCGTTCTGGGGGTCCAAGGCCATCAACTTCCATTACCTAAAATTATTTTTATTGCTTAAAATTATTTGTGTTACCTAAAATGTCGTTATAAGCTCTGTTTCTAAGGTTTACATCATTTTTATGAAACATAATTTATTGCTTAGATTTTTATTCATAATTCAAAACTGTAAAACATGCAAACACAGGAAATCAGGAATGCTTATCTTCAAAAATGCTAATTAAGTTCACTGTAGCCTGGCTAAAGGGGAAAAAAGTTACGGTTCCAAGTTTTGCTCATTTATGCCAACAAACAGTATTCTAATCTTCTGGGTCTGTGTGTGCTTAGAAAGTCTACCATCTGTAAGGTGGGTGCATTTGAATGTCCATTTGACCCACAGCATTTATCAGAAAATGAAAATGCATTATAGAAGTAATGGACTTAAGCTACACACCAAAACTATAAACCTCCAAATGTTTTCAGATTATAAATAAATAAATGAGAATGAGAGGACAGGCTTTGAGAAGGGCGCGGACAGTGAGTGGTGACAGGAGCATAATTCATTCTAGTGCTACATCAGACCTGCAAACAAGAGGGCTGGTTCTTCCTCAGGTTCCTCAAGAAGGCATAAGCCTTTGTGGGATTCAGTCAAAATTTGCTATAGACTTTATGTAATAGAAAAACAGGGAGCACTTACTCTGTGTAAGGCACTCTGAAGCAATGGTTTTCAACTGAGACCACTTTTGTCCCCCAGAGGACAATGGGCAATGTCTGGAGACACTTTGGGTTGTCACAACTGAGGATTCTTCTGGAATCCTCTCCTGGGTAGAGGCCAGGGATGCTGCTAAATATCCTACAATGCACAGGACAGGTGCCCCAAACAAAGAATTATCTGGCCACAGTGTCAATAGTGCCAAGGCTGAAAACCTTGCATGTACTAGGGGATTAAAAAACAGTGACATGGAAAAGAACCACCCTCAAGAGCTCAGAGTCTGGCAGTGAAGATAAGGTAGATACAGAGCAAAATGGACAAAGCAAGAGGAGCTAGAAGAAATATAGAGAGAAAAGTGACTTGTAGCTTCAGGGATGAGGTAAAACTTTGAAAAACAATACTGTAAATATCCATTTTAACATTCCTGAAGTAATTTAATTTAAAGGTGCTATTTACTCCTGTAATTCTTTTTTACATCAATAAAGATAAATTAACCACCAAATACTTATAGAAAACATCCTCTCTGTTCTTGAAACTGTATTAAGTTCCCTGGGAAGACAAAGCTAAGTAAAATGGAGCCACTCTTTTCTGGGATTTAGAGCAGAGTTAAACCTCCAATTCCACACTAACATTATCAATATTCATTCCTTCAAATATGTCATGAGTACCAATTATGTACCAAACACTGTGTGGCAGAAACAGGTAAGATTTCTGCCCTTGTAGAAGTGTCATTGGTGGGGGGGTGGGGAGGCACCTGTGTGGCTCAGATTGTTGGACGTCTGCCTTCGGCTCAGGTCATGACCTCCAGGTGCTAGGATCCAGCCCCATGTTGGGCTCCCAGCTCAGCAAGGAGTCTGCTTCTCACTCTCCTTCTGCCTTTCCCCCTGCTTGTGCTCTCTCTGTCTCCGTCTCTCTAATGAATAAATAAAATCTTTTTAAAATTAAAAAAAAAAGAGCTATCATTTGGGGGAGGGAAAAAAATCAAACCAACACATACATGATTTTGGTGTGTGACTTCTGTTTTCAAAAATACTGGACCATCTAGTCCAAAAATTCAAAAAGCCTCCCCATTACAAAACACCTAGAAATTCTCACTCGAATCTCACAAGCATGCTTTTTGAAATCCAGCTGAGCATGAAAGAAGCTATGGAAAATTTCTAAGGGCCAAAAGCAAAGAGGGAACTAAAAACCAGAACAGTGAGTGTAAACTGACAGTGAGGCCCCTGGGGTCTGAGGAGGAGGGCAATTAGTGTCAGAAACCGCTAGATTTTAGTGACAAGGTAGGAATAGGACATGAAACCTCAGGTACTAGAGATTAGGATCTGGAACTGAGTCTGCTGAATAAAGCTAGGACTCTTGGAGTTTAAAAAAAAATTCACAAGCATAGGAAAATAAAAAGGAAACTTATCCATCCTGGCCTGGCTCTAGATAAGGGAAAAGATAACCTGTGTTAAGAATGCATTACTACACACCGAGTTTTACTAGGCTTGATGAGCAAAGGAACATTACTCATGTTGTCTGAGTATCTCCAATCCAGGATGTTAATATAAGAAGACCCAGATTGGTAATCCCCACAGAATAGTTAACAGTTTATCCACACAGTCCACCCCTTGTGACCAGCTGTGTTCTTCATAAATCCCTGGGATTCTACCTAGCAAATAAAATTTAGTACATAATCTTTGTTTTGGGTTCTGCCTTCTAGGTAACCAGAGGTAAGTTAGGGACTTGTGTAAGAGAAGGCCTGTTTGAGGAGCTGCCATTCTAAACTGAGAGCTAAAGGATAAGAAAGGATAAGAAGCCTATACAAACTGTAGAGGCTAAACTCCTTTGCTAGAATCATCCTTGATCTTGGTCTCTTAGTTGACTAAAAACGCAATAGCATTCCCTAGTTAATGGAGCCTCACCCCAGCTCTCAGCAGTGCTGTAGAGCTCCCCACATCTGTGACATTTCCTACATCCACTCACCTGGCCCAAGAGCCCATCCCCTGCCTCTGCTTGGGAACCACTCCTATCTCAGCAGGCTCCAAGGTTAGGCTGACAATAATATTTATCATACAAATCAAGACATTTGTGGGAATGACAAGAAGGCATATTATAACCGCACTGGAACATGGTGTAAATTGGGACAGTCTCAAACTAGGACATAAGGCAAGCCCTCGCTTTCAACCTAGTTGCTTTGTAAGTTCCCCTTCGAAAAGTTTCAAAAACTCCTGGGTTGTATTTATGCTGCACGGGGGAGAGGTCCGGGAAAGCTAAACTTCGAGGGCTCTCTTAGCCACATTGCACAGTCAAGTTCAGACCTCTGGGATTTAGTCCCATGTTAGTCTCACCCCGCAAGGCAATCTCTTTCAGATCCTAAATGGAAACAGCCTCCCACACAGCTATTTAACACACCTGCTCCTCTCCTGGGAAAGCCCAGAGAGGGAAATGGCTCAAATGCCATAGGGGGAAGAGATATCCTTCTCTTCACTATGGGAAGTTTTCCAGGCTTTCCTTTTGCTAAATTAAATCTAAAGCTGAAGGAGACTGAAAAAACAAAACAAAAAACAAAAACAAACACCTCTCAACTCCACAAAGCCTTGCTTTCAACGCTATTGTCTTCACAAAGAAGTCCAGTGTCTGCACTCTTATCTTCAACCACTAAACCTCGAGACTAAGCTTTAAAAGTAAAAGACTACAGGGACAGCTGGGTGGTGCATTCAGTTAAGCATCGACCATTGGTTTTGGCTCACATCGTGATCTCAGTGTCTTGGGATCAAGCCCCACGTCGGGCTCCACGCTCCGCACCAGTCAACTCAAGATTCTCTCTCCTTCTCCTTCTGCCCCTCCCACTTGTGCTGTCTCTCTCTCTAAGGTAAGAGAATAAATCTTTGAAAAGAAAAAAAATAAAATAAAAGTAAATGACTGCAAATTAAAAATGATTTAAGGGAGGAGGTAGAAATAAAATGCATTGGTTTAATACTCACAAAATAAAATAACATATAGAAGGCTGTTCATTCTCAGTCATTTCTGCCTACAATGAAAGAAGTATTTAATGTCATTCAAAACTAAGATTCTTAACACAGCCTTGATAAGATGAATAAACAAATGCCTTTTATAAAATAGAGTGAGTAGATCTTCAGAGGTCAAAGTTCAGCTGATTTTGGATCTTAGATCCTGTTCTGAATATTCTATGGTTTTGTGATTTTTATCTCTGAAAAGCCAAAAAAGTATTATGTATCAGATTTCCACTTAGGGTTTTGCTTACTCATTTAAGTGTCTCAAACCTATACTTCAAGTCTTAATGTTTTAGAGTGCCATTAAATGGTTTTCCAATAATGATCAGGGATTATTGAGAGGTCCCCAAAGTTTGTGATGTTTCACAAGGGCATTCTAATGGGTTCATTGTTCTATTTATTTTCTTTACTGCCAGGCAGTGGCAAGAGTTGCATCTGGTGCATATTGTTACTCTATTTGATTCTGGATAACCCTAACTTAAAAATGTTCTCTATATCAATGTGCAAGTTTCCAAACACAAGCGGAAAATTACACAAATGCTGAGTAATCAGGGTTATGGAAGGACCAAACAAGAAAAGACCAGGTGGAGTTTGTCTGGAAAGGTTTTATAATGCCTTTATGATTAATAAACCTAAGGAAAATATCTGAAGCTTCTTTAAAATGTTAAGAATGAACTACTGAAGAACAACTGTGCTTCAAAGAGTAGTAAAATATGTGAGGCAGTATCTCACTAGGGGGAAAAAGGAATCCTATACCCCCAATAAATTCTATAGAAAGGAGTAGAGGGTTGTGTTTGACAAGCTTAGAAGAGTTTCTGTTAACTCGTCTACTCCAGCTACTCCCTCCCAACCCTAAACCCCTGGATTTCCAAGGTAAATTCTTAGGAATTGTCACAACTAAATATTCCCAGAAATGCAACTCCATATTGCATAATGAGAATAGATGGAGCTTAACAAAAGGAAACTGTATGGAAATCTGGATAGTTCTGCAAAATTTTTTTAGATGCTTCATGTGAATGAAAAGGGGGCTTACAAAGCCAACTAAAGGAAGAGACAGTCTGCTTTATAAATTATAACATTATCAATACACACTCACTGAGTATCAGCAGTGAGCAAGTCTTGCTCCTAGAATTAAAAAGTTATGTTTGTTCCTTTAAGATATTTCATCTAGTTAATGTGATAGATATACAATTAGAATACACACAATTCTAATTAGAACAATATGAGATAGGAGTAGGACAAAGAATCTTAAATATTTTCCTCTAATGCAAGAGCTTATAAGGAAAGGAAACTTTTTTGGAAGGGACTGAGCAAATCAGAAATGCAGACAGATAAACAAAGAGTACACTGCATCCATGAGGTGGAGATTAGCCATTTTTCAAATATTCATGATTATAAAGATAGAAATTGTGTACGTGATTGAATACATTACTGAAAAATTGAGACACTGAGGTATACAAATGTACAAAAATATGAGAGGGGATAGGAATAGTTCTAGTTAATTGTATGGTTGAGTAAGCGGTGAAATCCAAGCCTTTGTCATTAGCTTTGTGACTCAAATTCAGTAAAAGATAACAATCAGTTTAGTAGGTTCATGTCCTCTCTCTTTCTCTGATTAGTGAGATTTACAAAAAGTTGGATCAAGCCTAAAATAGATACTATACTACCCAAATCTGACAGTGCTGATTGTCTGCCAAAAACCCCATTCTCCCTTTTCCTAGAATAACTGTCTTTTAGCTGGGAATGGTTACCTGGCTAGCTGGTATTTCCCAAACTCCCTTGCTGTTAGATATGGCCCCCTAACTAAGCTCTCTCCATGTGAGCCAGAACATGGTATGCCACTTCTGAGTCTGGGCCTAAGATAATGGGCATACATTCCTCCCCACTCGTCCCTTTCCCACTACTGCAAACTAGCCACGGCACATTCTAGTTTGACCACATAAATAACAACATTACAGTTGTGGATCATGGAGCAACAAGATAAAAGGAACCTGAATCTCTGAATCTGAGTCCCATAGATCTGTCCCAATGAACTCTGGACTATTATATGAGAAAGAAATTTGTGTAGTCTTTAAACCACTGTATTTTGGGTTCTCTTTTTTACAGCCACTTAGACTTACAGACTGTTTCAGAAGAGAAAGTATATTATGAAGGGAAGGGTATAGTATTCAAAGACAATATATTCTAATAGGAGGTAAATTTAATTTTTTTCCATAGCTATCTTTTGCTGAACGTTGGACTAACATTATACCAGTGTAGAACCCATATCGGTGCCCATCCCATATTCTTTGGACTTTTCAGCGTGAAATTCCCACTGCTGGTATCTGCATCCCTGCACCTCGGTGCTCTTCTTCCAGCTCTTTGCAGGTGCAGACTAAAGTGCTAAGGAATTAATATCCTCAGGAGCAGCCCTCAACCAATGACCTCTTGGAGTTGGTATATTAATATGTTAGCTTCCTCACTGTATTGGGTGGAATAATTCTAAGGTGTGTGCTTTCACATCAGTTTTCCAGAGTTCTTCTATAGAATTAAGCTCCAGGTACCCTTTGCTGTAGCCGGCTTACCCATGTACTTCCTACTGGTTGCCTTCCGGTTACACAGTCACTTCCTCCACTTCCCTACCATATTCTCCAAATTTCCCTACTAATTTCATTCAAATCATTGCCTTGGAGTCTGCTTCTGGGAGAACACAAATTAAGATAGCCAGTTACTTCATATTCACAATCTCAGACAAAACAACCGTAGTCTTTATTATTAGATAGTATTATACTATTTTTATGGATGAAGAAATCAAATTTGTGTGAGTTAAGTAACTTGACCAAGATCAGTGTCAGAACTGGAATTGGTTGGAACCCAGGACTATCTTACTTAAAAGTTTTTGCACCTACCAATATACTAGACTCCACCAGAAGTGGAATTTTTCTAATTCTCTATTGATACAAATTTCAGTAGATGATAATGTTGGAAGTTTTATGATTGGATGAAATATTTCAGGGAAATTAGACAAAATAAATTCTACATTAGTCGATAATATTTTGTGTTAAATAAAACACTTCTGATAACACATTTTGTTAAGCAGACATAATTTTTTAGCCTGAATAGGAAAAAAAAGCAGTTTTCAACTACTTGCTAACACAAATTTATTTAGCCCTTTTGAAATTAGTCAAACCCTCACCAGAGCTACTTTGCTTGAATAAATCTGCTTCTTAAAATGGTCTGCATAGATAGACTCTTTCATTTAGGAACCTAGCTCTACTTACTTCTCTATCCAGACTTGCATAGAGAAAAGGCTAGTAGGTGAATACACATCAAGATATAAATAATTCATAAGGCTGAGTGCTCAGGAATTTTTGTATTTGAACAATTAATCTATCTATGGAATTAATAGAATTGTGGTTTATAATTTTACAAGTCAGTCAACAAGTAAAATTTAGAGATATTTGATGAGACCAAGTTAACCTTCCTGTATTTTTTCCTAATCCAAGTACTTATAAGACTAGTTCTACATGAAGCAGACATATAGAGAGGACAGTCAAACTCTGAGGAAATAACAGTTTCTTTATCCTGTATTGTATTAACAATTTAACCTGTGCATTCTTTTTTGTTTTTTATTGTGTTATGTTAGTCACCATACAGTACATCATTAGTTTTTGATATAGTGATCCATGATTCATTGTTTGCGTATAGCACCCAGTGCTCCACGGAATCCGTGCCCTCCTTAATACCCATCACCAGGCTCACCCATCCCCTCACTGCACTCCCCTCTGAAACCCTCAGTTTGTTTCCCGGAGTCCATAGTCTCTCACGGTTCATCTCCTCCTCCGATTTCTACCTTTTCGTTTTTCCCTTCTCCCAATGTCCTCCATGCTATTCCTTATGTTCCACAAATAAGTGAACCTGTGCATTCTTTTAGATTTTAAGTTAATATTCTGCCAGGAAAAACCCTGCACTGTTGTCACCCACGGGCAATACACCAGATTACTATCATGTTGTATATTAGCATGGAAGTAATACAAGGTCTTAGAGAAAAAAGAAGCTGTTTACTCTTCACCACCACTAGATATAATCTAAACATTACATTCCTGAAAGCATCTGCAGTATCACTTACATTCAGTCTAGGCAATTGCATTTCTCCCCTGGTCTTAGCTGAACTGTGCAACATGAGCGTAAGCTTTGGTTATTTGAGGTAAACGAACCCTGTGGTCACGCCTGCTTCAACTGAAGCTAATGTCAATATGGACGGGCATGGAGGAGAATACTAAAAGCCCAAAAACACTGATTATCTTCAGAAAATGTAATGAGTCAGTTCCTACCCTTATTGATGTCAGATTTTTATAGGGAACATTACATCACATAAAGTCTGAAGAAGAATGAAAGCCAGAATAAACAGAGCTATGCATCAAAAAGTCTTAAGTCTCACAGCAGACACAGTTTAGCTAATGTAGTCATATTCACAGAATTTTTATCCAGACTATGGCAATAAAACAGAAATATGCACATTGGAACATATTTATCTACCTCATAAAAGTGTACAAAACTTTATATACAAATGTAAATAAATGGACTTTGCCTGTCTCCAGAAATGTACATGCTTTTCATTTGCCCAGTGACTCACACATGAGATTGTATAAAGTTTAATTAAGTAATGAAATGTAGAACACATATATGTACCAAATGTATTTCATCTTAAAAGTATTTTTGCCTATTTAAAAAATACTTTCAACATTCTACAACATATCCTAGACTTTAAGCTCTCAAGACTTAAATATTGGTTAATTGTTAAATATTATTTCATCAAGTGCCAGTAATGGGATAGTGGTACTGTGGTTATCATTGGGTTTTATTTTAAATTCTCATTTATTGCTGATACAAACATGTATTTATAGGTAGAATCAAATGATCTCTTGGGTTTGTTTCACAATGCTTCAAATATTTTGGGGGAAAAAAAGGTTGGAGGGTATAGATAAAACAATGTAGAATGTTGAAAACTATTGAAGCTGGAAAATGAGTATAAATGGGCTCATTATATCTTTTCTTTTCTCTTAGATATGTTTTAAATTTCCATAATGAAACCATAAAACAAGAAAAATATTGCTAACTGAATAAAAACCATGCAGTCTCTATTTAAAAGAGAAAATCAGGAGCAGTAACAGTGAGATACATCAATTTATATCAATAGAGATGATATAATTTTTATTTTATGCTTTACAATGACTATATTAGGAACTTCCAGTGATAGTATTAATTTAGCATGCATCCAAAAGATTTTAATTACATATAAGAACTGCACATTTTTCTTAAATATGTTTTAAAGCTCTCTTAAAGTATTTATAAAAAGTCAATTTTGGGAATAAAAACATGATCTTTTTAGAAAAGTAGAATAATCGCATGCTCATCATTTTCCATATTTTGGGGAGGGACTTGCAAAGTCAGCCTCTGGGGTGAAAAGGTGTCTCCAGAGAAATCCCAGACAGAAGTACACCTTAACAATGCAGTAAACTTGTCTGCAGTTCCTCTTTGCACAAAAGTTCTGGACATTTTTCTGACAGAAGATTTTTAGGCATTATTTTTTATATATATGTTCAAGCCAGATGGTCAATAATATATAACCTAATTACTAAATCATATCTCTTGTTTGCAGCAGGCAAGAGAAATGAAAGTTATGTATTCATTGCAGGTAAGTAATAGAATAGTATGTTAGTTTAGATAGATTTTAATAGTAGTGTTTGTGGTTGTACACTAGACCTCATTTACATCTGAAGAAAAAAGTTCTTAAAACCAATATATTTGTTTTTCAACAAAATTATTTGCTTCAGCATCTTACACTACTCTGAATGCAGTGTTCTTACATTGCTGAATGGTGCTTGAGTGCCACCTGGTGGCCCTTCTCCACCATCCTGCAGGATTTTCCTCTGATCTTGGCCTGAGAAAATCCTCCTTGCAGCAGTCTGGCACTCCAAATGCCAAATTAAAAGAAGACATTATTTGCCAGACAGATAACTCATCTACTCAAAGCCTATAAAACCTAAACCTCATAACACATTATTATCTATAATTCATATTCATCTTCTTCATACTAGTTCAAATCCTGTGTGTCCCACAAGTCCAAATATTCCCAGCCTGAGAAACTTTGCATTTCCTACACATCCTTCACATTTTGTTATGTCTACCCTGTTACTTATATCTGCAGTCACAGCAGCCTCTAAATCAGTGGTTCTCAATCTTGAATGTCATTAGAATCACACTGAGAGTTAAAAAATAATAATAATAATGGGGACCCAAACCCAGTGAGTCTGATTTAATAGGTCTGGAATGGAGCAATACAGATCAGTAAATTTTAAAAGTTCTCCCGGTGATTCCAATCTGAACCAGGTTATTTTGTAATGGGTTGTCTGTTCTTGAAAGGTGAGGGCTATTTGTCCCTTATCTCTGAGACGGTATATTGTGTTGGACATACTAAGAACTCAATATGTGTGGCAAAGATGAAGCAACTCCAGAGTCTACATGTTTGCTTTAAAATAAGGCAAGAAGTGTATACCACACACAAAAATAGACTCAAAATGGATGAAAGAACTCAATGTGAGACAGGAATCCATCAAAACCCTTGAGGAGAACACAGGCAGCAACTTCTTCCTCCTCAGCCATAACAACTTCTTCCTAGGAACATCACCAAAGGGAAGCAAGGGCAAAAATGAACTATTGGGACTTCATCAAGATTAAAAGCTTTTGCACAGCAAAGGAAAGAGTCAACAAAACCAAAAGACAACTGACAGAATGGGAGAAGATATTTGCAAATGACATATCAGATAAAGGGCTTGTATCCAAAACCTATAAAGAACTTATCAAACTCAACACCCATAGAACAAAAAACCCAGTCAAGAACTGGGCAGAAGACATGAACAGACATTTCTGCAAAGAAGACATCCAAATGGCCAACAGACACATGAGAAAGTGCTCAACATCACTTGGCATCAGGGAAATACAAATCAAAACCACAGTGAGATAACACCTCACACCAGTCAGAATGGCTAAAATCAACAAGTCAGGAAACGACAGATGTTGGCGAGGATGCGGAGAAAGGGGAACCCTCCTACATTGTTAGTGGGAATGCAAGCTGGTGCAGCCACTCTGGAAAACAGTATGGAGGTTCCTCAAAAAGTTGAAAATAGAGCTACCCTACGACCCAGCAATCGCACTACTGGGTATTTACCCTAAAGATACAAAGGTAGTGGTCCTCAGGGGCATATGCACCCTAATGTTTATAACATCAATGTCCACAATAGCCAAACTATGGAAAGAACCTAGATGTCCATCAACAGATGAATGGATAAAGAAAATGTAGTATACATATACAATGGAATACTATGCAGCCATAAAAAGAAATGAAATTTTGCCGTTTGCAACAACATGGGTGGAACTAGAGGGTATTATGCTAAGTGAAATAAGTCAATCAGAGAAAAACAATTATCATATGATCTCTCTGAGATGAGGAACTTGAGGGGCAGGGTGGGGGTCTTGGGAGGGAGGGAGGGGAAAATGAAACAAGATGGGATGGGGAAGGAGACAAACCATAAGAGACTCTAAATCTCACAAAACAAACTGAGGGTACAAGATGGGATGGGGAAGGAGACAAACCATAAGAGAGGTTACAGACATTGGGGAGGGTATGTGCTATGGTGAGTGCTGTGAAAGGTGTAAGCCTAATGATTCACAGACCTCTATGCCTGGAGCAAATAAAAAAAAAACACCTTAAAATAAGGCGAGAAGTGGTCCAACTGCTGCATCTTAGATTCACAAGCTCTGCTGAGAGTATGCCATTGTCCCACTCCCCAGAAGACTAACCAGGGGGTACAAACAGTTCCTTTTTCACTCAGTTCCATGCAACTCAATAAAATAATTTAGTATACAGGTATTTTTTAAGTAAAGAACTATGTTGTGACAAATCTATATCTATATCTATATCCATATCTATATCTATATCTATATGTGTAAAATAACACATGCAAAAAGTCATGAATTAGGGTGCCTGGGTGGCTCAGTAGGTTAAAGCTTCTGCCTTCGGCTCAGGTCATGATCTCAGGGTCCTGGGATTGAGTCCCACATCGGGCTCTCTGCTCAGCAGGGAGCCTGCTTCCTCCTCTCTCTCTGCCTACTGTAATCTTTCTCTGTCATATAAATAAATAAAATCTTTTTTAAAAAAAGGTCATGAATTAGAAGATTATTTATAATAGAAAAATACTGGAAATAATCCAATGCTTATTTATAAGAGACTGGTTGAATAAATTGTAGTATGGAATGCCACACAAACCTAAAAAAAGAAAAGAATAAGAGAGATCTTTATGAATTAATGTGGAATGAATTTCACTATATATTGTTAAGTAAATACATCAAAGTTTTAAAAGTCTGTTATATACTACCTATGTGTAAGAAAGAAAGAGAAATACATGTTTGGGTTTTTTGCCAAAAAGAGGAAAAGAAGAATAAACAACAAAAAAATGAAGACATTTACATTTAGAGGACAGGTGGGAATAGAATAGAAAAAATAAGCATAGAATAACAATTCTGTGAACATATTATCTTACATAGTTTCAACCTCTGAATCATATACATTTTTTAGATAATCAAGTAAATTAAAGAACAGTAAAAAAATATGAAATTGAATATAAACACAAACAAATGGACCTAAATGTATCAGATTATAACCAAACAGAAAAAAGAATTGATTCAAGTAACTTTTGAACACATTATTATACATCTTTAGTGGAATATTATATTCTATGGACAAAAAGAAAAGAAATACTTACTTAGTATTGTACTCTTAGTAGTCATATTGTATTAAAATTCTGAAACTGTTCTATTGTAGGACACTGTAAATAAGTTAACACTGTTACTACCATCCAAGATTTTCACTGTAAAAAAATTTTATACATATATAACAAGTATATATATTGAACAAAAGAAAAATTAAACCCTGAAATGTTAAATTTGATTTGTAATATTTTTTAATTAATTTATTTTTTTAGAGAGGGAGAGAGTGCACACATGTGTGAGCGGTGGGAAGGGGCAGAGGGAGAGGGAGAGAAAGAAACTTAAACAGCCTCCATGCCTAGCACAGAGCCCAAGGCCTGCTGGATCTCAGGATACTGAGATCACTATCTGAGTAAAAATCAAGAGTCTGACACTTAACCCACTGAGTCACCCAGGCGCCCCATTGAATTGTAATATTTTTAAAACTAAATTAAAACAAAGCAATCTCTAACACATAAAAATAAAATTATATCCAATTGGAGGTACAATCACAGAATAAAGAACTTTTCCAAGTAACTTGTTTTTTTTTAAGATCTTATTTATTTGATGGAGAGAAAGCATGCACAGGAACACAAGCAGGGGCGTGGCAGACAGAGGGAGAAGCAGTCTCTCCATTGAGTAGGGACCCCAATGCAGGCTTAATCCCAGGACCCTGAGACCACGACCTGAGCCAAATGCAGACACT
Organism: Ailurus styani; assembly: GCA_002007465.1. Taxonomy (NCBI): domain Eukaryota; kingdom Metazoa; phylum Chordata; class Mammalia; order Carnivora; family Ailuridae; genus Ailurus; species Ailurus styani. The sequence continues at coordinate 4,190,601 of LNAC01000102.1, read as the reverse complement.
TAACCAACTGCGCCACCCAGGCACCCCTCCAAGTAACTTCTAAAAATAAAATGTGAGAAGCGCCTGGGTGACTCAGTCAGTTGAGCCTACAACTCTTGATTTTGGCTCAGGTCATGATCTCAGGGTCCTGGAATTGAGTCCTGAGCTGGGCTCAGCGTTGGGCGTGTAACCTGCTTAAGATTTTCTCTCTCCCTCTCCCTCTGCTCCCCACCCCCCACACACATATGCCTGCTCTCTCTCTCAAATAAATAAGTCTTTAAAAAAATAAAAATAAAATGTGATTGCATATCTCTACAGAGATATATCTTAAGAATGAAAAGAATTGCAAAAAAAATTTTTTTAACCATTTGCAGTAATCATATTGTGGACAATGGCGTTATTCTGAAATTGTTCTTCAGGATAAAGCAAATGAGTAATTAGTATATGCTAATTCTTTGTGTCATTGAGAACCAGGATTCTTAACTTGGAAGAAAAGAAATAACAATGTAAGAAACTTTTAGAAAAACCCTGTAGTCTTAAATTTGAATTGGATGTATTATTCAGGATTACTATTTGATCTACTATCCTGTATAATTCAGGATATAATTCTTCTTAAAAAGAAACTCCTAGTTCTCTCCACTGAAAAGGCTTAATTGGTAATAAGCATCCCTGGAGCCTAGACTATGTTAATTCACGTATCATTGCACACTAAAAGAAGAGAAGTGGCTGGTTCCAGGTCTAGGGCAGAGAAAACAAAAGGTGAGCCTTGAAGATCTTACACCATAAGGCAAGGAAATGCTCAAAGGCTAGTGAAGTCATCTCTTGATTCCAAGAGGCTTCCAGTAGCTAAATTTGGGATAATCTGAGCATCAAAGGAGATCAAAAACAGTAAAGGATTAAAACATGGCACACAAAAGAAATAGAGAAAAGAAGGGCAGGAGGTGGGTGGGAAGAAAAACTCTTCTTGATGGAGGAATGACAGCTAATAATTATAAAGGAGTGAAAGAATTTTCTTAAACTAATCATTTTGCCTTCCCCAGCATAATAACAGATTTGGGCAAGAAGTATTAATGGATGATAAAACCATTGGTTAAATGTTGATGGGGAACAGTATATTCACATGGTCTCTAAGTAAAAGTCCCATAAAATGCCTACCAATTTCAAAGAGGAAAATATAACTTCAAATTGGAGCCAACTGGCAGTCTGCCCTTAACTAAATGATTATATATTTTGCACCACCAAAAGTAAGACAAACTGACTTACTGAGCTTCCTAATGTGAGGCAATAAGTGCCCATCAATTATGATTCAGCCTCTTCAGAAATATTTAATTTAAACCTAATCAAAAGGAAATCATAAGACAAATTCAGAATGTAAGACATTTACAAAGTCATGAAAAACCAAACAAGATAGAGGGAATATTCTAGATTTAAAGAGACATGGCAACAAAATATGATGTATGAACCTTAATCATATCCAAAAAGCAAAAACAGCTAAAAAGTTATTTTGTGTACAGTTGGGGAAATTCTAATATGAGCTGTAAATCAGATGATATTATGAAAGTATTGTTTTCTTAGATTTGTTAAAATGGTAGAAGAAGGGCACCTGGGTGGCTCAGTGGGTTAAACCCTCTGCCTTCCGCTCAGGTCATGATCTCAGGGTCCTAGGATCAAGGCCCGCATCAGGCTCCCTGCTCAGCGGGGAGCCTACCTTCCTCGTCTCTCCCTGCCTACTTGTGATCTCTCTCTGTCAAATAAATAAATAAATCTTTAAAAAAATGGTAGAAGAATGTTAGGAAATGCATGCTGATTGTCATGATGCCTTCAACTTATTCTCAAATGGTTCAGCAAAAAAGCATGTGCATAATACATATATAAATTATTCAGATAAAATATATATACTACATATATTTATATACATGATACATTACATATACAATTTAGAGACAGATATGTGTTCATTATGCTTGTCTTTCAGTTCTAACTGTTTAATTTTTCAAAACAAAAAGCTAGAAGACAAAAGAGCTATTTGCTAAGAATGTTATAAAACTGAAAAATTATATAAGGCAAAAAAGAAGTGCACAAATATCATGACTTTTAAAAAATGGAGACATCATTCTCTATTGTGGCAATCAGGAAAGAATACATAGAAGGCAATGCATTTCTAAATGTAAAGGTTTAGAGTTACTAATGACCTTAGAAATATTCTAACTAATTTCCTCAGTTTATAGATGAGAAAACCGACACAGAGAGACTCAGTGGCTTGTCTACATTCAACAAATGTTTAGTACAAAGCAGTGGAATCTAAAGAACACTGTCCATAGTGTTTTCCATTAATCTATTTATTGAGCAACTTCTACTTCTACTTCTACTTCCCATTTGAGATGGACCAAGAAGGACACGTTAAACAAGAAAATGTATATAGAATTCAATCATTACAAATTTCAAAATAAAATTTAAAATTGGTTGGGCAAAGGAAAAGTTAGAATTGCTGGCTTTGAAAATGGAAGGGTTAGGGCGCCTGGGTGGCTCAGTGGGTTAAAGCCTCTTCTTTCGGCCCAGGTCATGATCTCAGGGTCCTGGGATCGAGGCCCGCATCGGGCTGTCTGCTTGGCAGGGAGCCTGCTTCCCCCTCTCTCTCTCTGCCTCCTTGTGATCTCTCTCCCGCTGTGAAATAAATAAATAAAATCTTTAAAAAAAAAAAAAAGAAAATGGAAGGGTTCATGAAACAAGGCATGAGGACAGCTGCAGAAGCTGAGAATTCCATCAGCTAACAGCCAGCTAGGAATGGTGACAACTGCAGTCCACACCTGCAAGGAGCTAAATTCTTCCAACAATCTAAATGAGCAAGGAAAAGGATTCTCCCCTAGAGCCTCCAGATAGGAATACAACCCTAATGACACCTTGACTTCAGCTCAGTGAGACTCATAGTGAACATCTGACCTACAGAACTGTAAGATAATAAATTTGTGTTGTTTAAAAAGAAATTTGTTGGGGACGCCTGGGTGGTTCAGTTGGTTAAGCATCCGACTCGTGATTTCAGCCCACATCATGATCTCAAGGTTATGAGATCGAGCCCCACATGGAGCCTGCTTAAGATTCTCTCTCTCCCTCCCCTCTGCCCCTCATCCATATGCATTCACACGCAATCTCTCTTTTAAAAAAAATGGTTGGACAAAAACAGGAACCAGGGATTTATTAGCTCATATAACTGGAAAGAGCAGATGTGGAGACTGGTGACATGTCTTAGGTAGCAGTGGAATAGAACTCAAATGATGTTTACTATTTCTCTTCATATTTTGGCTCTGCCTCTCCTTGTATGAGGACAGATTTCCCTAATCCCTAATCCCTTGTATAGAGACAGATTTCCCTAATGTCACAGAGGATGGATATAGCCACAGAAACTCCAGAACTACTACTCAGTTCAGCAAATTCAGAGAAAAGAGAGGACTTCCCTTTCACTGTTCATATATATAATCACACAGAAGGCTACCGATTGTCCTAGATTGGATCATGTTTAAAAAAAAAAAATCCCCGGCCTGAGGGATAGAGCACTGTATGTGGTCAGACCCGGGTCACAGGCAACCCCACAGCCCACTAGTAAGCTGACATGTAACTAACAGTCCTGTGACTCCTGCCTGCCCACCCCAACCCTGCCAACCATGTGGAATGAAAGAAGGGCAGATTCCCTAAGATGAAGGGTGAAAAGGAATGCCAGGTAGACAGAAACAAGAAGTAATAATACAGTGAGTAAACAACAGGAACAAATTGTAAAGGTAAAAATACCACAGACTGTTATAGGAAGTAGCAAAATCTCAATTCTGATAGGGTTCTAGGGAATAGTGAGAGAAAAGGTCCTTGAGGTTGTATTGTGGAAGTTAGTGAAATAGTGAAATGACAGACAGAAGAAAGCAGTGCTTAATTAGGTGGAAAGTGAAAAGCCATCAGCTTAAAAAAAAGAAAAGAAAAGAAAAAGATAAAAGAAACACAGTGACGTGGTTTAATCCGAGATGTGGGAAGACTATCAGTCATCAGTGTATGACAGTGTTTCTCAAAGAGTAGTCCTCGGCCCACCAACATCAGAAATCACCTGGGTACTTTGCTGAAAGTGCAAAATTCTGGGTCCCACCCAAATTTACTAAATGAGAATCTCTAAAGTTAGGTCACAGGTAGCTGCATTAGAAATAAACATCACAGGCATTATTTCTACATTCTAAAAGCTGAGAACAAATAGCGTAAGATTTTAGTAGGAAGAAGCGTTTAACAGTTTACATTTCCAAAATGTTTTAGATAATTGAAAACCTCCTACTTAATCCTTGATGCATTTTTGTCTATTGCTATCAGAGTGATGGGCCAATAATTTAGCTGTTCTGAGCCACAGCAACCCCGGATGTAAAAAGTAAAATTTGGACTAATAATTGATCTCCTTTAACATTATGATATCATGATTTTTAAATCCTGTTTCTTGGAGTATTTCTACATCCATATGCAGTAAAGGGTTAATTCCATAGGCTTGGTTTGTGCTCAAATACTGCACGTTCCGAAGAAAGCAGTGCACATTGATGATGCTGGGAAATAAATCTGCCTTGGGGTAACCCTGTCTGATAAGAGTGTTTTTATGTGCCTCCAGCTTTGGGCTATGCTGCAGCAGTTTGGACTTTGCAGGGCTGGATCCCCACATAAAAATGCTGATTCCCAGTTGACTGATCCCCAACAATATACTGGATACCAAGGCCCAAAAGAGTTTCTCTGGTTCACTACTTTGCACATGTCGTCACATATCATCGATGGGAGAAAAGGACATCCACCTAGGACTACACTGAAAGGCAACACTTAGAAACTTGTTCCTGGTTTCCCCTGGACTTTAGCCATGTGTATTTTCCCCATGATGATTTCAATCTTCATCCTTTTGTTGTGATAAACCTTAGCCATCAATACAATAGCTTTTCTGAGTTCTGTGAACCTTTCTAGCAAATCATCAACCCTGACGTTGGTCTTGGGGACCCTTGACACAATCAGCACTTCAACGTTTTACTTTTATATTGTGGTTTCCAATTCAATTAAGCTTAAATATTGCTTGAATAAAACATTTTATATTAATTTTTCATTCTGTTAACCTTTGACCCAATATCTGTTAGAAATTTATCCTATGTCTCTGATATGAGGAACTTGAGGGGCGGGTGGGGGGTTGTGGAGGGTAGGGAGGGAAAAATAATGAAACAAGATGGGATGGGGAAGGAGACAAACCATAAGAGACTCCTAATCTCACAAAACAAACTGAGGGTTACTGGGGGGTGGGAGGGTAGGGAAAGGGTGGATGGGTTATGGACATTGGGGAGGGTTTGTGCTATGGTGATCGTTGTGAAAGGTATAAGCCTGATGATTCACAGACCTGTACCTCTGGGGCAAACAATAATAATTAATAAATAAATAAATAAAGTTTAAAATTTTTTTAAATTAAAAAAACTTAAAAAAAATAAAAGAAATTTATCCTGAAGAGTTCATAATGAAATAAGGATAGTCCTATCTCGATTTAAAAGTTTATCATAGTATAGCAGAAATTGGAAGCAACTTAAATTTTAAACAATACAGGTATGGTTAATGAATGATAGTAGGTTCACTTGATGGAATAGTTATTAAAATGCTAAATTAAAGAACAAAACTGTATCCAAACCACGTATGTATACAGACAAAGACTAAAAGAGAGCATGGACAAATAGGAGATGATTTTTTGTAGTATTCAGACATTTTTAAAATGCTTATTATTACAGTAATAAAATAATTTTTATAATGAGTAACTGATTTAAAGAGTCAAATTATAAATGTAATTCTTTGGCTTATGGTACTAATTCAGTAGTTTCAATATGAACTACTAAAAATCAAGATCACTGATATATAAACCATCCATTAACTAAAATGGATATTCTATGTTCTATGTGAAATCCAATCCCCAGCACAGGATTAGGAAATAAGAGAGTAGAGCAACTTGTAGAAAGGGACTGGGTGCTAGGGTCACACCCACATCGTTGAGCACCAGCTTTACTTACTAGCTGTGAGGTCATGAGCAGTCACCTTCACCTTGCATAAACTGAGTTTCCTTATTTGTTAAGTGGGAATAATGACAATAAATGCCTTATATAGTTAATGTCACAATAAATGAGTAAAACACTTAATGCAGTGCCTGCATAAGAAAAAGCTAAATAAATTTTCAGTCTCTGCTTTCTCCCTCAGTTCTACTCTCCAAGATTTAAATAATTTTAAATGCTTTTCTCCTGTGACACCTACTTTCCGTATCATAGTCATTATGAAGTAATGTAGTATTATGGCATAAATAATGATGACCCAATCATTATTTTATCTTAATTTTTTGGTGATTGGTTTAAGGATTCATAAGTACATACATTACTTTTTTTTTTTAGATTTTATTTATTTATTTGACAGAGAGAGAGAGATCACAAGTAGGCAGAGAGGCAGGCAGAGAGAGAGGAGGAAGCGGGCTCTCCGCTGAGCAGAGAGCCTGATGCGGGACTCGATTCCAGGACCCTGAGATCATGACCTGAGCCGAAGGCAGAGGCTTTAACCCACTGAGCCACCCAGGCACCCCCATACATTACTTTTTTTTATTTAGCTAAGTCATAAATCCAATTTTCAAAATCAAATAATCTCATCTGAACCTGTTACTAATTTTCAAATCCAAAATAAAGCAATGTTCGCAGAGGCCATTATTGAACCCAAAACAACAAAAATAGAAAGATAATGGAATAAAATAATAGGCAGAAATCTTACCACAGCCACTGTCACTGCTTTCCAAAAGCTTCTGGGCATTGTAGTTTGCTAAGGAATTCAAAGATGAAAAATCTTAGAAACTGTTTCTCTATTTTTAAGTGCACGAGAGAAAATTGTATTCAAATTGTCTTTCCTTGGTTAGTTCAAAAGCAAAATAAAATGATAGCACACAGATATTTTCATCCAGTTTGCAATGTTTCACTGTACATCCAGCCTATCTGATGTTACTTTAATTATGTTTTTGTGTGGGAAGTCTTGTCTCTTACCAAACCATGCTCTTTATTTGGTCAAACAGGAGATTCAGAGAAAAACAAGTTAGACAATTTTCATTTTCTGACTAGTGGGAGTCAAGTCTGCATAGAAGAAATATTTGTCATGCTTACCACATTTTTGTTATCTACTTGTCTCACAGAGCCAGTGTACAACTTTGAAGAAAGAAGAATGTCTGCTGTGTATAATGCTGGAGAAGTACTCTCTGCCACCCATCTTCTCTCCTACAGGATAGCCAGGCCAGACTTTCTAAAATATAACTTTAATTCTGAATCTTGCTCAAAACTTCCTAAAGTCTTCTGTTTGTCTCTTGCTTAACAACCAGGATGTCCAGCCCACCTTCAGTGATTACTCTCAACAAAAGCACCCCAATAACAAAACTAGTCCACCTCTATACTTTTCTCATCTTGCTACAACTGGTTAGAATCACTTTCATCTAAATTCTCATCATCTCTCAAGACCCAGCTCAAGCCCTCTCTCATTCATAAGACCTTTCCCAGTCTTCATGTTCACACATTAGCTCTCTCTGAATGTCCTAGCAGCTTTTGTCTGAACTTTCCTTTTGGCATTTAATAAAATACTCTCTCATACCCCTGCCGTGTCTTTTTGATGATCCACATTCTACTCCAGTTCCTGGAAAATAATAACTGTATACCATGAAAGCAAAAGTGATTATTATATCTGTGGCAGACTGTATTATTGTTTGCAATTATTCACTACTTTCTTTATGAATAAAATGTTTCCCCTTCGCCTCTCACCCCCATGGACTTTGAACTTGGACATCTGACTTTCTTTAGCCAATGGAATATTTGTTATGCATCACTTCCAAACAGAAGCTTTTAAAGGAGTTGCAAGATTCCAAAAGTTTCTTAGCTCCTGTGCCCATTACCATCAGAAAAGCATGTTGTGCATAAGGTTTTCCTTTAATTTAAGTCCCAAAATAGGGAGATATATGGAGGAAATTCAGCCTGCAGTCTGGAGAAAAATCAACACCCAACCAGTAGCTGACAATATGAATGTGAACAAGAAATAGATATTTATTATTGTGAACTGCTGAGAATTTAAGATTGCTTATCACATAGTGAAAGCTAACTGATATAATAGAAAATATTTTGTAGGTACTATGTTCTATATTCATAATATCTCATCTAACCAACACAATAATCTTATGTGAGAAAACATATGAGAAAACAAGGACAAGAGAGGTAGAGTAACTAATCCAAAGCACACAGTGTTGTAAAATTTTAGCATCTGACACATCTAGCTTTGAAGTTAGATCCTGCCACTTATTGAATATAGTATTATAGGCATAATACAATCTCACTAGAATTCAGTCATATATAGAATAAAGATAATGCTTACTTTCTTCTCACTGTACTTATAAGAGCTGTTGGGAGGACTAAATTAAATAATGTGAATTACCAAATAATTTAATAAATAAGTGAATCTTAAACTATGTCACCTCTACATTAGGCCCTGACATAAAAACTTGGTATGAGTAGTTTAGGAAGCATGTGTGAAGAAGTGGGGAAAATGAGGTGGAGAATGAAAAAGTCAATAAAATGTTTAGGTTACTATTTGGGGAACTGGGCTCAATCCCACTAAGATGGATATATGTGGAATATGTCTCAGATAGTTAAGTAAGTGCCTATCAGCCCCAAACCTTTCACAAATAACAATAACAAACATCAGACCAAAAAAAAGGCAAAAACAGGAACGTGAAATCACTGGAAAGTGAACCAAAAAAATTGAACACATGGATTCTGGAAGGATCAAAACAGATGAGCTTCCCATCATTACAGATTTTACCCTGAGGGCAGGCTGAAGTTACCACCACACAGTGTGTCTAAAACTCTAATACAAAACAGTCTTTCTGGCCTAAGAAATCAGAGGATGGAATTTAGAGCAGCCACAGATCCTGGAAAGTTGGGAGGGTGGGAGCTGAAGAAGAAGTAAACCAGAAAGTAGGAGTCCTGAATTCTGTTTATCAACTCTGCTCTAGTCTCTGAACCACACGTGAATGGGGCAGACTCTGGTACTTCAGCTAAAGACAAAAGGAATGAACAAAGACAAACTGTTGCTCAAGAAAAGGTGTTTACGGTTTGAGTTTGACCAAGTTAATGTTCCACTTAAAAATATAATGAACAATCTTTGGAGAAATATAGAGTCTCAACACATAACATTCTACAGTGTCCAAGATACGATACAGAATTACGCAGTTTATGAAGAATCAGGGAACTGTAACCCATTTTCAAGAGACAAGACCATTAACCAAGACCAATTCCAAAATGATCTAGATGTTCAAATTAGCAGATATGAATTTTAAAGCAGATTTTATAATTCTGTTTATTGAAATCAAAGAAAATTTTCTTGTATTAATAAAAACATAAAGAATCTCAGCATAAAAAAATAGAAACTATTAAAAAAAAAAACAACCAGAAGGAAAATCATGAACTAACAAAAATGCAGTTTTGAAAAGAAAATCTCAGTGGTGTGCTTAACATCAAACTGGATATGATAGAAGAAAGAATAAGTGAACTTAAAGATAGGTCAATACAGGGGCACCCGGGTTGCTCAGTCATTAGGCGTCTGCCTTTGGCTCAGGTCATGGTCCCAAGATCCTGGTACCAAGCCCCACATTGGGCTTTCTGCTCAGCGGGGAGCCTGCTTCTCCCTCTCCCACTCCCCCTGCTTGTGTTCCCCCTCTCACTGTGTCTCTCTGTGTCAAATAAATAAATAAAATCTTTAAAAATAAAAGATAGGTCAATAGAAATTATCCAATCTGAAGAACAAAGGCTTTTTGTTGTTGTTTTATATTATCAAGTCTTTAAAAATCTTAGAACAATAACAGAAGTCTAACATACATGTATCAGAGTCACCAGAGGAAAGCATAGAAAAAGAGGGGGAGAAAAAATATTTGAAATACAACGGCCAAAAGTTTCCAAATTTGATGCAAAACAAAAATTTACAGATTCAAAATGCTCAAAAGGAGAAATACAAAGAAAACCACACCTGGACACATCATAGGCAAATGGCTAAAAAGCAACAATAAAGAGTAAATCTTTAAAGTGGTCAGAGAAAAATGATACATTGCAACAGAGGCAGAAGTATTTGACTATGAACTGACTTCTCATCAGAAACTGTAGACATCAGAAGACAGTAAAACAATGTTTAAAGTGCTGAAAGAAAAAAATACACTGTCAATTCATAATTCTATTTCCAATGAAAATGTATAAAGTTAAAAATAATATATATTTTATGCTACAGATAAATAAAAAAACTATAAGAAATGTAAAAAACAAAAATTCTGTGGGCTGAAAAAAGTGAAACCAAGTGGAAACTCAAATCCTAAGAAATTTAGAACTTTAGAAATGATTAGTATGGACAGATATAAAAGACTATTATTCTTCTTTTTAAAAACTATTTAATGCAAATATAATACTGTCTTGTGCAGTTTATAATATATGTAGATGTAAACCATATGACATCTATAGCATAAGGGATGGGAAAGGAGGTAGTTAATTAATCTATAAAATTGTATGGTATGGTTTTTGCATTTTTATGTCAACCAGCTGTGTGTGTGTGTGTGAGTATAAAATGCAAAAAGGTCTAGCTAAAAAGTCAATAGATAAATAAAATCAAATCTTTTGTTATCTTTTTAAAGATCTTATTAATTTATTTTACAGAGAGAGAGAGAGAACAAGCAGGGGGAGAAGTAGTGGGAGAGGGAGAAGCAGGCTCCCCACTGAGCAGGGAGCCCAATGCAGGGCTCAATCCCAGGACCCTGGGATCATGACCTGAGCTGAAGGCAGATGCTTAACCAACTGAGTCGCCCAAGCACCCCTAAAATAAAATTTTTTTTATATTTTATTTATTTCTTTTTCAGAGAGAGAGCAAGAGCACAAGCCAGGGGAGCAGCAGGCAGAGGGAGAAGCAGACTCCCCACTGAGCAATGAACCTGATGTGAGACTTGATTTCAGGACCCTAGGATCATGACCTGAGCTGAAAGCAGACACTTAACTGACTGAGCCACCCAGGCATCCCTAAAATAAATTTTTTTAAAAGATTCAAATAATCAAAAAGAAGGAAGACAAGGAAGAACAGAGGAATAATAGAGGACACAAACAGAAAATAAATTTTAAAAATAGCAACTCTAAGCCCAACCACACCAATAAATACAATAAATATTAATGAACTACTGGGGTGGCTGGATGGCTCAGTCAGTTAAGTGTCTGACTCTTGATCTCAGCTCAGGTCTTGATCTCAGGGTTGTGACTTCAAGCCCCACATTGGGCTCAATACTGGGCATGAGCCTACTTTTAAAAAAAATGTTAATGAGTTAAATACTCCAATTAAGAGGCACAGATTATTAGAATGAACAAAAAAGTAAGACCCAACAATACGTTGTCTACAAGAGATTCACTTTAAATATAAAGGCACAGGTTGAAAGGAAATGGAAGGAAAAGTCATGCCATGCAAATAATAATCATGAGAAGACTGGAGTGGCTGTATTAATATCAGACAAGATAGACTTCAAAAAGCATCCCACCGAGAACAAAGAAGCTATTGTAGCAGACACTTTAGTACTCCCTTGTCCCTCTTCTCATTTCAGCTTCAGTCATGATAGAAACTTCTGTGCATGCTGAATCCACCCCACCTCAAGCACTGGTGCCATGTTTCCCTACTTTTCTGCCCACTGCCTTCTAAAGCTTGAGAAGTTTGAGCAACCCACACACAGGCCCAGGCCAAAAGTGCAGGGGAATTAATGTCACCTGTGACAACATTCAACAAAAAAGAGATGAGGATAGCAGATAATTATAGATATTACAAACCTCCAGTTCCCCAACCTTCTATCTACTTAGAGTCAGGTCAACCCTTCCCGTCTACTCTAAAAAAATTCCCAAGTCTCCTACACTTTCTGGCTATAGTGCCAAAAGGTGGCAAAAGGTGGATACTGATTGAGCTCCACTTTTTTCTTTTCTTCCTTTTTTTTTTCAGAAGTAATATAAGTATAAATTCACCAACTCTTCATTCTTCTAAGGATCACTTCCACAAACCATAGCAATCTCTTTCAGATTCTGCCACCCTTTAGCTTCTTGTGCATCATGTGCTAGCTGCCAAAGTTTCTGTCCTCTTCTTCATCAGAATCAGCTCCAACTACAAAGACTCTACTCAATTTACCTTGATTTCATTATGTTTTGATTAATACCCCCAACCAAAAGGCCCAAAGAAATATAATATCATCTTTCATTCCCTCTTTAACATTAAACTTTATGTTGTATATATCTGAAGAATGACCATGAGCACAAACAGTACAGGAATTTATAATGTTTTCTTGACCAATAGCCAATTTTAATCTATTCAAGAATCTCTTCTACACACCCCGAAAAAGTTCTACATGCTTTTTATTTAGTTAAAATCCCTCTGTAAGGAAACATTCCTGCTTCAAACGTGTTAATCTCCCTCTCTAGCCAGAAAAATGTAAACAGTCTCTAACCAAACATTTTCATGCATCTTATATTTTCTGGACCACAGCCTAATCCATCAAATGTATGAGTATGTAAGTTTGTCTAGAATGACATGTCTGTGCTAGCAGCCACTAGGTCCCAAAGAAGTTCCTAGTGAGAATATTCCATCTGCTAATTTAAACAGGCAAACTGCATCAAACTGCACCTCACTCCAGGTTAATACCAGCATGTTTATACCTCACGTCTCATAAAGTTGCCTTGTGCCCTATCTTGTCACAGCCACAGACAGCATTTCCCTCCTCCCACGCTGCCAAATTAATTCCCACTAAAGTCATTCCTTAGGGTGAGCTTCTGGCTCCATAGAGTACAATTCCCCAATGAAATATTACTTAATACAAAGGAAACATTCTCTGGGTAAAGGGTATTGGGAGATACAGGCTTCTAGTTATGGAACGAATGTAACAGGAATAAAAAACACAGCATAAGGAATATAGTCAATGATCTTGTAACATCATAATATGATGACAGATAGTGGCTACACTTGTGCGGAGCACAGAATAATGTATAAACTTGTCGAATCACTATGTTGTACACTTGAAACTAATGTTACATGTGTCAACTATACTCAAATAAAAAGAAAAAAAGAAGCATTTTCTGATTTATTGTCCCAGAACATTGTAACAAAGGTAAAATCATGAATCTTGTACAAATATGTACAATAAATATGTATCAAATAGTTTATTTAACATATTAATTAATGAGAGAATGATTAAGATGTTACAAGTTCAAAGGAGAAGCCAAAGAGCAGGCACCTATATAAGCAATCAAGAATGTTAATGTAGAATTCACTAATAGATGCAAAACTGATCTCTACCAGAAAAAAAACAACAACACACTTTTAAAAAACTTTATTTTTTTATTATTTTCTTTTTTAAGTAGGGTCCATTGAGCTGGGCGTGGAGCTCAATGTGGGGTTTGAACTTATCACCCTGAGATAAAGACCTGAGCTGAGATCAAGAGTTGTACTGAGCTACCCAGGTGCCCAAAAAAACCCACATTTTTAAAGTTTTTATTTTAATCACCTGGTGCTCATCACAAGTGCCCTCCTTAATCTCCATCACCTATTTCACCCATCCCCCCTCCCCTTCCTCCCCTTTGGTAACCATCAGTTTGTTCTCCATAGTTAAGATTGTTTCTTGGTTTCCTCGTTTTCCCCTTTGTTTGTTTGTTTCTTAAATTCCGCGTTGGAATGAAATCATATATTTGTCATTCTCTGACTTACCTCACTTAGCATTATACACTCTAGCTCCATCCATGTGGTTGCAAATGGCAAGACTTCATTCTTTTTATGGCTGAATAATATTCCATTGTATATATACGCCACATCTTTGTCCATTTATCAGTTGATGGACATGTAGGCTACTTCCACATCTTGGCTATTGTAAATAACGCTGCTATAATGCTGCATCATAAGGATGCATGTATCTCTGAATCAGTGTTTTTTCATTCTTTGAGTAAATACCCAGTAGTCTGATTGCTGGATCATAAGATAGTTTTATTTTTAACTTTTTGAGAAATCCCATAGAGATTTCCAGAGTGCTTGTACCAGTTTGCATTCCCACAACAGTGCAAGTTCTTTTTTTCTCCACATCCTCACTAACATGTTATTTCTTGTGCTTTTTATTTTAGCCAGTATTACAGGTATGAAGTGATAGCTCATTGTTGTTTTGATTTGCATTCCCCTGATAAGTGATGATGAGCATCTTTTCACGTGTCAGCCATCTGTATGTCTTCTTTGGAGAAATGTCTGTTTGTGTCTTCTGCCCATTTTTTAATTGGGTTTTTTGGTTTTTGGGTGTTGGATGTTTTAAGCTTTTTTTTTTTTTTCACAGAGGGAGAGAGATCACAGGAGGCAGAGAGGAAGGCAGAGAGAGCGGGGCGAAGCAGGCTCCCCGCTGAGCAGGGAGCCCCATGCGGGCCTCGATCCCAGGACCCTGAGATCATGACCTGAGCCGAAAGCAGAGGCTTTAACCCACTGAACCACCCAGGCGCCCTAAGCTCTTTTTTTTAAAGATTTTATTTATTTATTTGAGAGAAAGAGAGAGTGTGAGAGGGGAGAGGTCAGAGGGAGAAGGAGACACCCACCAAGAAAGGAGCCTGATATGGGACTCGATTCTGGGACTCCAGGGTCATGGCCTGAGCTGAAGGCCATTGCTCAGCCAACTGAGCCACCCAGGCGCCACTTAAGTTCTTCCTATATTTGGGATACTAACCCTTTATCGGATATGTCATTAGCAAACATCTTCCCCCATTCTGTAGTCTGCCTTTTAGTTTTGTTTCCTTCACTAGACAGGAGCTTTTTATTTCATTGTAGTCTCAAAAGTTTATTTTTGCTTTTGTTTCCCTTGCATCAGGGGACCTATCTAGAAAAGTTGTTACAGCTTATGTCAGAGGAATTGCTGCCTGTGCTCTTTTCTAGGATTTTTATGGTTTCCGGCCTCAAATTTAGCTCCTTAGCCCATTTTGAATTTATTTTTGTGTATGGTGTAAGAAAGTGGCCCAGTTTCATTTTTCTGCATGTTACTATCCAGTTTTCCCAGCACCATTTGTTGAAGAGACTGTCTTTTTTCATTGAATATTCTCTCCAGCTTTGTTGAATATTAATTTCACCAATTTGACCATAAGTGTGGGTTTATTTCTGAGTTGTCTACTCTGCTCTATTGATCTATATGTCTTCTTTTGTGCCAGTACTGTACTGTTGGATTACTACAGTTTGTAATAAAACTTGGAGTCTGGAATTGTGATGCTTCCAGATTTGCTTTTCTTTTTCAAAGTTGTTTTGGCTATTCAGGATCTTTTGTGGTTCCATACAAATTTTAGAATTGTTGGGTGCCTGGGTGGCTCAGTAGGTTAAGCCTCTGCCTTCAGTTCAGGTCATGATCTCAGAGTCCTGGGATTGAGCGCTGCATCGGGTTCTCTGCTCAGCAGGGAGCCTGCTTCCTCCTCTCTCTGCCTGCCTCTCTGCCTGCTTGTAATCTCTCTGTCAAGTAAATAAATAAAATATTTCTAAAATTTTTTTTAATTGTTTGTTCTAGTTCTATGAAAAATGCTGTTTATATTGTGATAGGGATTGCCTTAAATGTGTAGATCGCTTTAGGTAGTATAGACATTTTAACAATATTTCTTCTTCCAATCTATAAGCACGGATGTCTTTCCGTGTCTTTGTGTCATCTTCAGTTTCTTTCATCAGTGTTTTATAGTTCTCAGAGTACAGGTCTTTCACCTTTTTGATTATGCTTATTCCTAGGTATCTCATTATTGGAATGTAATTGTAAATAGGATTGTTTTCTTAATTTCTCTTTCTTCTGCTTCATTATTGGTATATAGAAATACAACAGATTTCTTCTTTTTTTTTTTTTTTAAAGATTTTATTTATTCATTTGACACAGAGAGAGAGACTACAAGTAGGCAGAGAGAGAGGAGAGAGGAGGAAGCAGGCTCCCTGCTGAGCAGAGAGCCCGATGTGGGCCTCGATCCCAGGACCCTGGGATCATGACCTGAGCCGAAGGCAGCGGCTTTAACCCACTGAGCCACCCAGGCGCCCACAACAGATTTCTATAGATTGATTTTGTGTCCTGAGATTTGCAGAATTCATTTATCAGTTCTAGCAGTTTTTTGGTGGAGTCTTTTGGGATTACTATATATATTACCACGTCATCTGTAAAAAGTGAAAGTTTTACTTTTTCCTTACTAATCTGGATGCCTTTCATCTCTTTTTGTTGTCTGATTGCTGTGGCTAGGACTTCCAGTACTATGTTGAATAAAAGTGGTAAGAGTGGACATCCTTGTCGTGTTCCTGACCTCAGGGAAAATGCTTCCAGTTTTTCCCCATTGAGGATGATGTTAGCTATAGGTTTTTCATATATAGCCTTTATTATGTTGAGGTAGGTTCCCTCTAAACCTACTTTGTTGAGGGTTTTTTATCATGAATGGATATTGTACTTTGTCAAATGCTTTTTCTGCATTTATTCAAGTAAGTGATCATATGACTCTTATCCTTTCTCTTATTGATGTGATATATCATGTTGACTGATTTGTGAATATTGAACCACTTTTGCCTTTGCAAGTCAGAAATAAGTCTTACTTGATCATGGTGAATGGTTTTTTTAATGTATTATTGGATTCAGTTTACTAGTATTTTGTGGAGGATTTTTAAATCTATATTCATCAGAGATATTGGCTTATAGTTCTCTTTTTTTGTGGTGTCTTTATCTCATTTTGGTATCAGGGTAATGCTGGCCTCATAGAATGAATTTGGAAGTTTTCCTTCCTTTTCTATTTTTTGGAATAGTTTGCAAAGAATAGGTATTAACTCTTCTTTAAATGTTTGATAGAAGTCATCTGTGAAGCCATCTGGTTCTGGGCTTTTGTTTGCTGGGAGTTTTTTGATTACTGATTCAATTTATTTGCTGGTGATCAGTCTGTTCGCATTTCTTCCTGTCTCAGTTTTGGTAGGTTACACATTTCTAGGAATTTACCATTTCTTCTAGGTTGTCCAATTTGTTGCCATATAGTTTTTCATAACGTTCTCAAAATTGTTTGGATTTCTGTGGTGTTTGTTGTTACTTCTCTTGTATTTATGATTTTAAAAAAACATTTGAATTACTGCTTTCTACAACTGCAGAGTTATGAAATAGCATATTTAAAGAAAATAAAAGGTGAAAAAACCTGTAGAAAAAGATAAGTTGGAAAGGTATACTAGACAACACCTAGTATTCATTGCAAATAAACCCAGTAATCTCTTTTTTGTCCATTTAAAAGATTTTCTCTAGCAATCTCCTTTGTCCCCCTTGTAATCATAATAATCTCAAAAATTAATTCTGTACACATAAAAAGGGGCTAGTCTTATTAGTTTGGGCCTAACTATTTACATAGAGACAGCAAGTATTAATTACCCATATAGCCCTCCTTGAGATTGCTTTGCAAATTTACAATCATCCAGTATTGAACAGTACTAAGACTACCATATTAACTTCTGCCTGGAAGTTTTCATAAGGAATCTTTGACTGAACTTCTAAAAGACTCTTTTTTGCTATCCTTAGACTATGAAGACCAAACCCAGGAAATTCACTTGACTGTAATACACCTGCAGTATCTATAAATTTGGTAAATTTCTTTCCTGAGATCCCAAACAATCTCTTAGGTTCCTGGCCTAAGTAATATACCTTACCAACTATGACTTGGGGCACTATAAAGTAGGCAACAGGCCAGGTTTCTGTGGAGGGTTTTGTAGGCATTTCTTCCATAAGTAGTGAATTTTATTCACATTTATTTTTAAGTAATCTCCACGCCCAACATAGGGCTCAAGAGTCACATGCTCTACTGCCTAAGCCAGCCAGGTGCCCCAAGAGGATAGATAGAGTCTTATCAAATATATGCAAACAATATTTTTCCATGAAAAGCAAAGACACTCAGTAAAGTTTTTATTGCATTTTTTAACCTTAGTTTTGTTTCAGAGATATAATTCACATACCATAAAACTCACCTTTTTAAAGTATATGATTCAGCAGCTCTGGACATTCACAAAGTTGTGCAACAATCACCACCATCTAATTCCAGAACACTTTCATCATTCCAAAAAGAAACAACTTATCTAATGGTAGTGGCTCTCCGTTTCCCTCACCCCCAGACACAATGGGGGAGAAAGCACAGAGAATCTGAGAAACAATACTTGGTTACCTATTTAATTGATGTGATAATGAAACATCTTAAAACAAATACAAAGGAATATGATTGTAAAGAACTTCAACTCTTTTATAAATGATGAACCTTTCTTTTGGGTTTTGTTTTTCGCTAAATACTCAAAGACATATACAGTCAGTATAAAATGCAAGAATTATTCTGATAAAACACAGAATCTCTATTATCTAGGCAGATTACACAGAATATAAAAGAAACCATTCAAATTGTCATTTGGCAAAGACATCAATCAATAAAGCAAGGAAGCCAACCCATCAAAATTGAGTGAACTATGCCAAATTTTAACCCATTTCTTGTCCTTTTAAGTTTTTTTTTTAATTTTATTTATTTATTTGTCAGAGAGAGAGATAGCACAAGCAGGGAGAGCAGCAAGCAGAAGGAGAAGCAGGCTCCCTACTGACCAAGGAGCAGGATGAGGAACTTGATCCCAGGACCCTGGGATCATGACCTGAACCAAAGGCATACGCTTAACCAACTGAACCACCCAGGTGCCCCTCCCAAAGATCTACCCTCTCTATAGCATATTAAGCATATAAGCAAAAGTGTATAAATTTAATATAATGCTTAGTAGCCAAAATTTCAGAATTGCTTCCTAGTTAGAAATTATTTGATATCCAGTGATTATACACAAATTAGCTTAAGCTAATATTAATTGAAGGGTGTAAGCTACCTGAAGATTTTAGAAACTATGTTTAAACTGGCCCACTACAAAAAATTATTACATATGTAAAAGTTTGTCAAAAAATGATCAATTTTATTGTACACAGATTTCCATTTTTTATTATTTTAAACATTTTTATAAAGGAGTAATGTTAGCTTGTTTGTTATATTGTGGGAATTTTGGGAGCATTTGTTTTACACAAGCACTTATTTAACTCTGTACCTCAATCAGAACAGTTTCTTTAAGAGATTGTGTAATCTAATTTATTAATATTCTCCAGAGATAAGAAAACATTTCATATCCCCAAAATGAGGAAAAGGTCTTTCTGAATTACAGACACTCAGATACACTGGCACATAGATACACACACATAACAAATTTATAGCTTCAGTTCCATGTGGTAAGAGTAAACACAAAAATATGAAAACTCACCAGTGCAGATATCAAAGTGCTGTTCTCCTTCACTGTGAGCATAAAATTCTTACTTGATTTGAACTCAAAATAAACAGACACAGAAAAGAGACTAACAAACCAAATTTCCTATTATCTCTCACCCAGGAGAAATAAATCTATCATGCATTTACAGAGATTACCATACTATAAGACTAATTTCCCTCATTGCTGCCATCAATAGGTAATACTTAGTTGTCATGAACAAACTCCAAACAAAAACAAAGCACAAAATCTGCAGAGAGGAAAAAGCTAGAAAAGTAGAGTCAGCCAAATTAAAATTCTACTTTCACTTGGGATTATTCTGGGATCCATGAAAAACTGTACCTAGGTTTATATAACCCATGAGGTGCATATTTATTTATTTATTTATTTATTTACCTACTTATTTACTTGTTTGTTTGTTTGTTTATCTGCCTACTTATTTATTTAAGAAGCAGAGAGAGCATGTGTGAGCAGAGGGGATGGGAGGGGCAGAGCAGGAGGGAGAAGGAGAGAGAATCTTGAGCAGACTCTATGCTGAGCGTGAAGACAGAGACCCACATGGGGCTCAATCTCACAACCCTGATATTGACCTGAGCCTAAACCAAGAGTTGGATGCTTAACTGATTGAGCCACCCAGGTGCCCCGAGGTGCACTTTTCTAGCAATGCAGTTTACTTGGCTTTGATATTGGGCATCTCAGTGGATGATTATCAAGGACTTTTTTAAGGTAAAATTATGACTATTATACAAATAAAAATTAACATATACCAAAAATTTAACTCATTGATTAATGCAGGAGATAGAAAGATGTTACAAATGGTTCAAAGAAGAATCTAAAGAACAGACCTATATATAGGTCATCAAAAATGCTGAAATAATTTGTTAATAGATATAAAAATGAGTCTCTTGGAGGGAGGTCTCTCCACCAGACAAAATTCATTTTTATTATTTTCAATTTCCTCCAACTTACAGCATTTAAAAAAGCTCTGTTAAAAACAGTGAATGATAACAGACCACTACAGCATCAGGTAACATGGAAGGGTTCATTAAGAATGTCTAGTATTCCATTGAAAAGACACTTGGTAATCTTTTTTCTTTCTTTTTTTTCTCCATTTCAAAATCTTTCACAATTTTGCCTAACCACTTAAAAAATACTATTAAGACAAAAAAGAACAAAATAATTGTATGTAATGATGTGAAAAGATGCCTACTATTATTAAGTTATAAAAAAAAAAGTAAGGAGCAAAGATGGTCCCATAAAGTAAAAAGGATGTGGAGGTAAAGAATATGTATATTTTGTATATATATGAATAAAATACCTCTGGAAAGATTTTAAATATCAACACTATTGGTTGCTTCTGGCAAAGGTAACAGGGTGACAAGGAATCAGTGGTGAGAATCTTTCCAATGGATACACATATATATCTTTTTATGTTTTTGAATTGTGAAGCATCAGATTATATTTTCCAGTCAATAATTTTTTAAAAGAAAAAATAGCATAGAGCCTACATACTTCCACACTCTAAGCAACCACAGAAATCTCCCTCTACTTTTTAGACTCTCTTTTCCTTACCTACTTCCTAATTCTTGATTCTTTATATCTGTTTTTTGATACATAAAGCATGATATGGCTAAATAATCACATTCTTAGAATTCCATTTTCATTAAAATTTCACAGCAAAAACCTTAAACCCAATAGTCAAACCTTAAGAATAGCCTGATTTCGAAAATTGTAAATTTTATGTTATGTATTACCACAATTTTTTAAAAAGGAAAAAAAGTACCTTGAGTTTTCTGGGCACCACGATGGTTCTTTCCCCTGTAAAAAGCCTGTAATAAGTCTGGACTGAGTCTCTCTATAACAGGCCATTTTGCCAAACCCAGGGTGTGTGAGGAATACTGGCATACAGAGAAGCCCAGGGTGGGCTGGAAAGAGAAGGACATTATAGCAGATCAATCCACCTTTCTTGAATGAATTAACAAATTACTCCTGATCATCAGTTAGCATTGTTGTCATATTTTAAGTGCTTGATCCTTTCATCCAGTATTCATCCTACTTCTCTGATCCATTAGTTCGAGATCAATCTGACGCCTTGAGAGGTAAATCCTCTTGGATTCCACCAGGAGGGATAAGTATTCAACTTGTTCCTGTACAGCAGATTAATTTGAGATACTGACTTCCCCATCTTCTGCAAAGATTAGAAAAAGTTGCTTGATCCTCCAGGAATTCTCTCATAAATTCTGTGTGCACTTCTCGTGGTCGTAACCTCTCCTTCTAATTTGGTAGCAAATGCAACTTAACCTAAAAATATCAAAGGAAGACAAAGAAAACATTTTCTCTCCTCAGAGACTCCCAAAAAAAACACAGTTATATTCTAGCAAATTTTTAAAACACAGAGCAAAAAACTTAAAACACACAAATGCACCCCAAAATGATGTCCAAATGCAGCATTATATTTAAATAGTACAACTCTGACACCAAGTGGTAAAAAAAGTATAAGCTCTGACTAAAAAATGCTGAGCTGGTATTTGGGATATTTGGTAGACCAAATAAGTTATATACTCATTGCTCAGTTACTGTTTGAGACTCATTGTCAATACTATCTTCCAAGTAATCATTTAAAAAAAATTAGCAATACTCCCTAGAGGTGCCATGAGAATTAAATAAGTTAGTAAAAGAAAAAGAATACTCTAATGACTGGCATGCAAGTGCTAAATAAATGTTAACTCTGGTTATTGCCTAATTTTATGTCTGCTAGTTGATAGGGACACCAAGCAAGCTGTTCTTGTCCACAAGGTACAGGAGTGAAGAAGGAAAACAAGCAAAAAAACAAAGTGTTAATAGATCTATGATAAACATGGTTAGTAGATGCAGGGAAGGCACACAAAAGGGAGACATCAATTCCTGTTGAATGTTTTCTCTAAGAATTGCTCCTTCTCAGATACAGACCTTTAATGACTGTATTAGTAGTCTGTGACCCTAGTCACTGGCCATGTACTATCGACCCAGGATTGGACACTTGTCCTGAGGCAGGGTCCATCAATTCTTTTCTTCTATAAATTTGCACTTGAAATGTTTATATATTCATTAGCCTGAGATGTCTGCTTGAGTGAAGGATGTAAAATGTTGTGTGGTAAGGTGGTCATGTGTACAGAGAAATAGGAAAAGCCTGCTTAGAAAGAAAAAACAAAAAACGGAAGGAGAAAGGGGCGGAGGTGAGAGAATCCATGTGTCTCCACAGAAATAGGATTTTCTTTTGAGGAACAAGCTGCCTGGAGTCCCAACTCTTGGTTCAAGGTAGGAAAACGGTCAGAACTACACCCTGCCCTTGAGTTTTAAGCAACACTTTTATATCTTTATAATAAATTTGCACTCCTTGATAAATCTTGCCCTAGCAAGTTTGTTACTTTCCACTGAAATAATCTTAGCTTAGACACTGGATAAACTCAAACATTAACTTCCCATCCAGTATGTCATTAAATAATTCAATTTTTTTGTTGTTTAAATATTTGGGTACCACTGTTACATAATATAATTATATACTATTAGTCAGATTTTGTTTTTCACTAATGGAGTGGCTGTATTTTTGTAAGATGTAAAAGCCTATTGGGATGCCTGAGTGGTTCAGTCGGTTAAGCGTCAGCCTTTGGCTCGGGTCATGATCCCAGGGTCCTGGGATGGAATCCCACATCCGGCTCCTTGCTCAGCATGGACCCTGCTTCTCCCTCTGCCAGCTACTCCCCCTGCTTGTGTGCTCTCTCTCTCTCTCTCTCTCTCCATCTCTCTCTCAATCTTTCTCTTCCTCGGACAAACTAATAAATGAATAAAGTCTTTAAAAAGAAAAGCCTATCAATCTTAAGTCTTTGATTATGAGGAAAGTATTTATGTAAACCTACAGACCAAAAAAAACTCATTTGAATTTAAAATTTTACACACATTGTAATTATTTCATAATATATACATGTCAAATCATTGCATTGTACACCTTAAACTTAGACAATATTATATGCAATTTCATTTTAATAAAGCCAGAAAAAAATTTCATGATAAAAAACTAAAAGAGATAAAACATAAAACTAAATAAATTATTGCAAATATTTATTTGAATATTTTCCTGGTTGATTAAATTAACATATAGGCAAAATATGAAATTTGTTTCATAAGCATGAAAATAGTAAGATGAAATTGACAGAAAAAATTCATCTGTTCATAGAGGTCAATTAAGGAAGAGTGATACATTCCTAGCAACCAGTTCTCCACAGCTTATGCATGTATACCCCATGGCCATTAAATTTAAGAAGAAATATAAATCAAATTTTGAAAGTAATCTCTAAATTTAGAACACACAGAACTCTTAAGAAAGAAATTATCTGAAGTACGACCACCAACACATAATTCCTTTATTTTTCTGCTCAAATGTAATTTTTACAGAGATCATAATAAATGCACAAGTTTTTACCTTTGCCTTTTCCCCAATAATTTGTGAACATTCTCCTCATTGAAAGATGGAAGGTGGTAGGAAAAAGAGAAGTTGACTGTAGAATAGCCTTGTTCAGCTACCCAAGCACCCCATTTTTAAGATGATCTTATGCTGTCCAAAAACTTTTATAGACGCAAGACTCTAGCCCAAATATGGTGCCTTCACACACACACACACACACACACACACACACACACACACACACACACACACACACATTCCCCTATGTTAATGCATAAATAAGGATAAACATTTAGGGTCACAGTTCTGTGAGCAGTTTGCTGACTAAAGAGTAGAAGACAAACCAGAACATATCAAACCATTGTTCTACTCTAAGCTTGGGTTACTTTTATGAGTTCCTCAAATATAGGGCCATGTTTTATGTTCATAACCCCCAAAAACATCTATCCTAAAGTATGTGTGAATGGTAAAAGAAATGCATATCCTAGGGCACCTGGGTGGCTCAGTGGGTTAAAACCTCTGCCTTCAGCTCAGGTCATGATCTCAGGGTCCTGGGATCGAGGCCCGAATCGCGATCCCTGCTCAGCGGGGATCCTGCTTCCTCCTCTCTCTGCCTGCCTCTCTGCCTACTTGTGATCTCTCTCTGTCAAATAAATAAATAAAATCTTTAAGAAAAAAAAAAAGAAAGAAATGCATATTCTCAATTCAGAATAAATGATACCTTCAAGACATCTTCCCAGGCCCCTCAAACCCTTCACATCTAGGTATGATAAGCTAGAACTGCTGTTCCACATTGTTTGTGACTCCCTATCCTTCTTCAATTCTTCTACATATCTATTAGGGGGAGTTTTGTTCATTGTCAGCTCTGCTTTGATGTTTGTTTCTTCACTGTTCTGTTTTGCACCAAGAACACTCATACATGAAACTCAGGCTTTTACTCAATTCAAACCACATACTACCACCACCCACCCCCAAAAAGAGACAGAGAGAAAACATACTTAGCAAACTTATCCTGATTGCAGTAAAATTACTGAGAAGTGAGAGACATGTGTCTCAGGAAGGGTTTTCTTAGTATAGCAGTCCCCCCCATTATCCATGGGGGATACGTTTCAAGAGCCCCAATGGATGCCTGAAATCATAGATGGTACTGAATTTGATACATACTAGGTACATACTATACATACATACTATTTTTTCCTATACTTACATACCTATAGTGAAGCTTAATTTATAAATTATGCACAGTAACAAATTAATAACAACTAATAGGGATGCGTGGGTGGCTCAGTCATTAAGCATCTGCCTTTGGTTCAGGTCATGATCCCGGGATCTTGGCATCAAGCCCGGCATCAAGCTCCCTGCTCAGTGGGAAGCCTGCTTCTCCCTCTCCCACTCCCCCTGCTTGTGTTCTCCTCTTGCTGTGTGTCTCTCTAATAAAATCTTTAAAAATAATAATAAAATAGAACAATTATACTGTAATAAAAATTTGCGTGGTCTCTCCCTCTCTCTCTCAAAATATCTTTTTATTTATGTAAGTAATCTCTACATCAAATGTGGGGCTCAAACTTATGACCCCGAGATCAAGATTCAAATGCTGACTGAGCCAGTCAGGCACCCCTCAAAATATCTCATTGCACTGAACTCATTGTGCTTCTTGCCATGATGTGAGATGATAAAATGCCTATATGATGAGACAAAGTGAGGTGAATGTATTGTGATGCATTGTGATATAGCCTCAGACTACTACTGACCTGACAATTTGTCAGAAGCAGGATTACCTGCTTCCAGACCACAGCTGACCACAGAAAGCAAAACTGCAGATAAGAGGGAACTATCATGTAAACAGAAATTCAAATAGCATGGTGGACATTACTCTTCATAAAAGTCCTTTTAAAGTTATACTGTTAACCTTTCACCAGTTGTTTTATTCTTATCATGCCCAGCCTCAAGCCATTCCCTTTCATCTCTATCCTATTTCTCAGTTCTTTCTTTCCAAATTCTCCTACTCATGTAGAGAATAAAGACAAAAGAAATACAGAAAAAAATTAAACTTCTTTATAACTTATAGCCTGTTGACAAGTACTTGGGATAAGCAGGGTAACCTTCCCCCAGAAACTCAACAGCCTCAATGTTAATACATTATCAGAGGCAGGGTGCCTGGGTGGCTCAGTCAGTTAAGCATCTGACTCTTGATTTTGGCTCAGGTTCAGGATCTCGGGCTTATGAGATCAAGCCCAGTGTCAGGCTCCAAACTGGGCATGGAGCCTGCTTGGGATTCTCTCTCTCCCTCTGCCCCTCCCCCTTGTCCACAAGCATTAGAGCTCTCTCTCTCCATAAATAAATAAATAAATAAATAAATAAATAAATAAATAAATAAATACTTTGCTAGAGACAAAAGACAACCTTAGGGTGCCTGGGTGGATCAGTGGGTTAAAGCCTCTGCTTTCGGCTCAGGTCATGATCTCAGGGTCCTGGGATCGAGGCCCGCNTGCTTCCTCCTCTCTCTCTGCCTGCCTCTCTGCCTACTTGTGATCTCTCTCTCTGTCAAATAAATAAATAAAATCTTAAAAAAAAAAAAAAGACAACCTTCTGAAAGGGAGAAGATATTTGCAAATACCCTATGGAACGAAGGGATAGTGTCCAAAATATATAGAACTGATTAAACTCAACACCCAAAAAACAGAATCCAGTTAAAAAATTAGGCNCTCTCTCTCTGCCTGCCTCTCTGCCTACTTGTGATCTCTCTCTCTGTCAAATAAATAAATAAAATCTTAAAAAAAAAAAAAGACAACCTTCGCTTGACATTACCCCAACCTCTAGGATCCTATAAAAATCCCTTCGGAAACTCCCTTTATCTCTACCCACAACACCCCAAAGATATAGGTTAGCAGTCACTCCCCAAATATGTGGCCCACTGATATACATCTGAAAGCTTCCATGACTTAGAGTTTACTAGACAGTAGTAAATGACCTTCTCCTAACAATAGCTAGCCCCTCAGGGTCCTAGAAACCTTGCTTTCAAATTCCTTAGATTTATCCTATCCTTAACCCCCTTCCAACTTGAAGGTATATATAATCAGTCACTCCTCACAATCTCAGTGCAGCTCTTTCTGCCCACAGGTCCTATCCACATGCTTTGATAAAACCACCCTTTTTGCGTGGAAGCTGTCTTAAGAATTCTTTCTTGACTATTCACTCCTGAGCCCCAACATTTCACATCACCAAGGGCTCCAGATTACCTTCCTTTATTATGGAGCACTAGTCAACAAACCTACAAAGGGATAAGAAGAACAATAACACCTTTAGTTTAAGTGGATTTAACTTCCGGTTTTAAGAACAAAGAATAGGGCGCCTGGGTGGCTCAGTGGGTTAAGGCCGCTGCCTTCGGCTCAGGTCGTGATCCCAGGGTCCTGGGATCGAGGCCAGCATCGGGCTCTCTGCTCAGCAGGGAGCCTGCTTCCTCCTCTCTCCTCTCTCTCTCTCTGCCTACTTGTAATCTCTCTCTCTGTGTCAAATGAATAAATAAAAATCTAAAAAAAAAAATTAAAAAAAAAAAAAAGAACAAAGAATAAAGTAGGTAATTCCCTCTTCTCACAGAAATCACTTTAAAAACCACCAAGAGGGCGCCTGGGTGGCTCAGTGGGTTAAAGCCTCTGCCTTCAGCTCAGGTCAAGATCTCAGGGTCCTGGGATCGAGTCTCACATCTGGCTCTCTGCTCAGCAGGAAGCCTGCTTCCTCCTCTCTCTTTCCCTGCCTCTCTGCCTACTTGTGATCTCTGTCAAATAAATAAATAAAATCTAAAATAAAATAAAATAAATAAAAACCACCAAGATAGGGACGCCTGGGTGGCTCAGTCAGTTAAGCGTCTGCCTTCCGCTCAGATCTCTAGCTCCTTCCTCAGCAGGAAGTCTGCTTCTCCCTCTTCCTGCCACTCCCTCTGATTGTACTCTCTCACTCTCTCTGACAAATAAATAAATAAATAAATAATACCTTAGGAAAAAAGGATTAAAATAAATAAATAAAACCACCAAGATAACAAGAAATGCATTACACATCTTTGAGGAGACTAGAGACAACTGATATTCAAACCCACAATATAGTTGAAAGAGGCCAAAACCATAGAAGATGAAATCAAAAAGAAGAAAGAAGGTATCTGTTGCAACAAATCTCAGAAATAACCAGCAACGTATATTTCTCATAAGTAAAGGACACTGTATGAATCAGAGTTCTCCACAGAAATAGAACCATTTGGATATTATACATACAGTACACATATAATAAATACACAATACATATATATTAAGAGATCTATTATAAAGAATTAGCTCCTGCAATTATGGAGGCTAACAATTTCCTTCTCCTTCCATCCCCACAGTTCACACTGCTTCGAAGAATGAAGACCATACAGAGTGATGGGCAGCAAGCAAATAAAGGTTTATTAAGTGATAATAAAGTGATAGTACAAAGCTCCTGAAGAGGGAGGGGACCAATAGGGGTGCCACCAGAATTTCTAAATCTAGAGGATTTTATAGGCTTGATGGCAGGCTGTTTTAATCTGATTAACCCTCCCTTAGTCTGTCATCCAGTCAGATTTTTGTCATCTATCACATGGGAAAGGGTAGAGGGCTCGTTCCAGGGTGGTGTAAAATCCTTTTAAGAGAGGTTTCATCTTGGGCGCCTGGGTGGCTCAGTGGGTTAATGCCTCTGCTTTCGGCTCAGGTCATGATCTCAGGGTCCTGGGATCGAGGCCCGCATCGGGCTCCCTGCTCAGCGGGGAGCCTGCTTCCCCCTCTCTCTCTCTGCCTGCCTCTCTGCCTCCTTGTGATCTCTCTCCCTCTGTGAAATAAATAAATAAAATCTTAAAAAAAAAAAAAAGAGAGAGGTTTCCTCTCAGGGCAGGGCCTTCTGTCCATGCCTGTCTTTCTTCCAACTATCCTTTATCAGCAAGTCTTAAGATCTAATGGATAGATCAACAAGTTAGAAGCCCAAAGAGCTGGTGATTTAGTTTCAGCCAGAGTCTAAGGACCCAAGAAACAAGAGAGGTAGTGTAATTCCTGTTCAAACGTCCACTGGCTCCAGACCCAGGAAGATGCTTTAGTTTTAGTCCAAAGACAGCAGGAAGACCTCTTTTACGTGAGTGGGGTCGGTCAGGCTTTTTGTTCAGTTAAGGCCTTCCACTGATTGGATGAGACCTACTTATGTTAGGAGAAAAATCTATTTTAGTCAGTCTACCATTTAAATGTTAATATCATCCAAAAACATCTTCATAGAAACATCCAGAATAATGTTTGACCAAATATCTGGGAACCTCATGGCCCAGTCAAGTTAACACATAAAATCAACCATCATAGACACACTGAAGTATAAAGCTGAAATCCTGTCAAAAAACAGGAGACAGCATGCACTGACTAGTGCCAAGATCACTCCTTTTGTTCCAAAAAGCAGAAAAGCAAGTGATAGCCACTGGAACCGGAAAGGAAGGAGGGAAGAGGAGAGGAGGAGTGGGGAGGGGAGGAAGGGAGGGGAGGGAAGGAATGGAGGGAAGGGGAGGAAGGGAGGGGAGGGGAGGGGAAGAGAGGAGAAGAGAGGGAAGAGGAGGGGAGGGGAAGGAGGACAGGAAGGAAATATCACTTCAAAAATGCTAAACATACAATTAGCACAGAGAACCCTGCAGCACATTAAAGGAAAAACACACCACAATCCAGTGTGGTTTACTCCAGGAATGCAAAGATGAAATCAGTGTTTCAGAAAGTATTCCTAAATTTGACACAAACCCAGAAACTGGAAGATAAAAGATTTATAAATGCAACTACTTAAAAAAATCTGAAGTATTGCACATTAAAGCCACCATAAACAAAGATACATTGGGGGGGAAATACTTGCAGTTCATATCACTGAACAATGGCTAATATGTCTGTATTTACATCTTTTTTATAAATCAGTAAGAAGCCTAACAGCTGTATAGAAAAATAGGCAAATTGTATCAAGAAATATTCATAAATACAGTTCCTTTACTACTGAAAAAGTAGTCTACTTTCTTCATGATAAGATAAAAAAGCAAAAGAACTCTGACTTAATTTTTCATCTACAAATTGGCAAAGATAAAATAATTGATATACTTTGTTTTCCAGTATAAATTGGCACAATTCTATGAAAGTCCACTTAATATCTATCACAATTATAAATATATCTACCCTCTGCCCTGACAATTGCATTGCTGTAATTTATCCTCCAAATATATCCATTTATTTGCAAAATCATGGCTATCTAATATTAATCACAGCAGTTTTACTGATGCTATTAAGAGGTTTAAAATAACTTAAATGCCCATGCCCACCAACAGGGACTAGTTAATAGATTATGGTGCATCCCATAATGTAATGCTATGCAGCTGGAAAAAATGGGGGATATGCAGAATACCTTGTATACAACTGATAAATGAATAAATCACTGAGTGAATAGAAGGAAGGAACAAACAAAGAAGGAATGCAGGAAAGAAGGAAATAAGAGAGCTCTAGGGTGCCTGGGTGGCTCAGTGGGTTAAAGCCTCTGCCTTCCACTCAGGTCATGATCACAGGGTCCTGGGATCAAGTCCCAGTAGGGAGCCTGCTTCCTCCTCTCTCTCTGCCTGCCTCTCTGCCTATTTGTGATCTCTCTCTCTGTGTCAAATAAATAAATAAAATCTTTTTTAAAAAAAGAGAGATAAGAGAGCTCTATGTACTGATATAAAGTAACTTTTAAGACATAATAAGTGAAAACGCTCAGCTACAGAAATGTATGCATAGTATCTTAAGAAGTGAAAAATGACTTGTCAACATATTTATTACGTTTATATCTTGGAAGGACACCTAGGAAGCATAAGAGTAATTGCCTCTAAGGAGGGCTCTCAAGAACTGGAAATAAAAGCAGACAAGATACTATTTTCATTTTGAATTTATAACCATACTGTTGTACAATATATACCACATACCACTAAAAAGTATAGTTAAATTTTTAAAATAATTTTTAAATACCCTCAAAATAGAATTCATATTCACTGAAAGGTGGTTTTAGCTATAAAATATATTTTGGCCAAATAAGAACTGCTAGGCAACTCCCCTCCTCCCAGATCTAAGTTACAAAAGTCTTCCTTACAAAAGGAAAAGGCAGATGAGATATTTCTGTCCTATTAAACTTTCCCACTACTGCCCCATCTTGGAATCTGTCCCAGATACCATTGGTTGTCCTTTCTGACCCATTCTCCATCCTTCCTTGGGTTTAGCTGGAGACTCGAGGGAAAAAGCACAGTGAGATTTGGGTATTATTACCCTGATTCTTATCCTTTACAGTCATCCCAGGAAGGGCTGTTTGTCCACCCTAGGTCACAGCTCCTGTTATGGGGCCCTCCAACAAGAGCCTGATGTGTGTTGCAGTGCTAGCTCCTTTATTCCCTACTCCCAAAACCATCACACCACACACATGACTACACAGGGATGGTAGCCATCCCATTATACTCAGAATAAGATTACTGCTCCACTCTTTGTAGCATTCTTGTACCCTGACCAGATCTTCATTAATAATTCCTCTTCAGGGCGCCTGGATGGCTCATTGGGTTAAAGCCTCTGCCTTCGGCTCAGGTCATGATCTCAGGGTCCTGGGATGGAGTCCCGCATTGGGCTCTCTGCTCAGCAGGGAGCCTGCTTCCTCCTCTGTCTCTGCCTGCCTCTCTGCCTACTTGTGTTGTCTCTCTGTGTGTCAAATAAATAAATAAAATCTTTAAAAAAAATAATTCCTCTTCAAAGCTTTCCTCAAATTACATATTTTGAATACATCATTTAATGGCAAACCCCAACTGATAAATCATTTCAAGCCTTACCAGTACTTCTCCAACTAATATTTACACTTTCTGTGTCTCAACTTTTCTCTTTTTCTCTCAAGATGCAATTCAAGACTCATTTAACTTCATACTATATTCTTTCTTTGTATTTCACAGAACTGACTGAAATACATGTAGAATCCTTGTTTTCTTCATTTTTCACTTCAGCATTCAAATCATTTTCATTTTGCTTTTGTTTTTGTTTTCATTTTTTTTAATCTTTTTTTTAAAGATTTTATTTATTTATTTGACACAGAGAGAGAGATCACAAGTAGGCAGAGAGGCAGGCAGAGAGAGAGGAGGAAGCAGGCTCTCTGCCGAGCAGAGAGCCCGATGTGGGCCTCGATCCCAGGACCCTGAGATCATGACCTGAGCTGAAGGCAGAGGCTTTAACCCACTGAGCCACCCAGGCGCCCTTGTTTTCATTTTTGAAAGAGACTTTTTCATCTCTGTATACGCCAGTCAAAATTTTCTAGCCCCAGGTGATTTACAGTTTTGCCTGACTGAGTGACCAGGATGGAAAATTAAGAGCCCTATGGTAGGCAGCAGGGCCAGCCTCATGACATGTGACCTGTGTAGGCAGACAGGAACCCGTATTTAGAACGGCTCCATACTTGATTTAATGCAGTGCTGACACCATATTGAAAACATCAATATTTTTTGAAGAAAGAGCTCTGCATTTTTATTTTTCATTGGGTCCCATAAATTATGTAGCCAGTCATGGCAGACAACCTTTAAGATGGCCCACAAAGATCCCTACTTTCTAGTAGTCATACCCTCTATTATTCCTTCCCCCTTAGCATGGGCTGGACCTAGTGACTGACCTCCAACAAATAGAATACAAAGTAATGAAATGTCACTTCCAAGATTAGTTTACAAAGAGACTATGGCTTCCATTTTGTGATCTCCCTCTCTCTCCCCCCCTCTCTCTCACTCTCTTCCTAACACATTGACCCCTATATTAATTCTCAAACCTAGTTTCTAATATAGTTTTCCCAGGCTATCTCTGTGTGAATGGCTCAGCATGGCAAAGCAACCTATCCTTTTTAAAAAAAATTCAGCTAATTTGAAACATCAACACTGGTTAAATAAAGACAAACCATAAATACAAACATATACCCAAAAATATGTTATTAATCTTGTATTAATGCTGGACTATATTGTCAACTTTTTGATTTTTTTGAAATGCAAATTTGATTTTTTAAAAATTATAAACAGTTGAAAAAAGAATTTTATTTTACTTTTTTATTTAAATTTTAATTAACATACACTGCAATATTCAACTTCTTTCTTTTAATCTTCTAGAGCCCCTAATTCAGTCCTAAATAAAATACTTCTTTACTAATAAATAATTGTGAGAGGAAAGATGGTGAGTGTGGGAAAAAGGAAGGAGGATTTTTATTGATTTGAAAGATAGGCATTATTCTTAACATTTTTGCTTACAATTTCCTAATAATCCTTATTATTTTATGCATTCTTGTTTAATCAATTTTCATACATCCAAAGATAAAGCATAAATAGAAATCAGTAACATTTTTAAAGACATGATATAATTCTATATGCTTGCATACCAATGAGATTATTTGCATAAAATTATTTTTAAATTGTAAAAAATATGTAAGGTATTAATCTTATCATAATTACTATTATTTATCATTATTAAAACTGTCCTTCCTAGTGACCTACACTTTGTAAAAGCAGTCTTAAAGTTATAAATAAAGCAAGGAATTCAGAAATCCATATTTCCTCTATTAAAATGTTTCATATCTTGAAGTGATTGCTCTATGATATCAAAGAATGTGTTTGTATGTATGAAATAATTAATGCTTAGAAACTTGGGTTCTGTGGACAGACTTCAAGGGGATCCATAAGCCCTCTTTGACTTTTTTAGTATCAAAATTATTTTCCTTATTTTAAAAATATCAACACACATTTAAGAAAGCAATAGGATATTTGATGAAAAGTCACAAAATCATTGCCATATGGTAAAGTTTAAAAAAAAACTCTGCCATAATGCAGATACATTAAGGATTGAGTTGAGGCTGCCACAGAAATATTTGGTCCTAATTGTGTAACATTTGTAAGCTTAAAATCTTGAACACAGGTATCCAATTAAATCCAGCATATTGAAAATATAGAATTTACTGTCTTTCCCTCCTGAAATCCCACTAAAATGACAGTAAGCAGAATTTTTTAGCCATAAGGAGAGAGAGGATGTGTAAAAAAAAAAATCATAGCAACAACATTTTGGAGGCTGGAAAACAGATGGATGAGTGATAATTGACTTCACAAACCTGAGAATACTAAAAACCTAACCCAACATAAGGGAAATACAGAAAGAGACTGCAGGATCCTAGCAATGCTCTGAAAATTGAAGCATCAATTATGTTTGAAAGTCAAAGCTGGTACAGACTGACCTTGAAAGATTGAACTACTATAGTTAGACAACCCCCTCACCCCCACCCCTGACACGTCTCTCAATACCCAAATTACTATCCTCACCCCAACCCGGGAAGACAACTAAAGATTTGTTCTCTGAAAAATTGAAACATAGAGACTTGAAACTCAGGGAAAAGATACTGAAACAAGATGATCAAGTGAAAGTTAACTTGATGAATAATGAGATCTTTGACCCCTGTTCCCAGAAGAACAGAGGATTTCTTCTAGCCCAAAAGAAATTAATTAAAAATCCTGATATCAGGCCCTACCAGATGATCCTACAATAAAGTTCATCTGCTGACTAGTTCTCCATATACATCCTGAACCTCAAATAATCTTTCACTGCTTACCATTTAACATAAGCGATGGCCAAGGATAACCAGATATTTGAGGAAAAGTCTCTAATATGAAGACAGTATTGAGAAAAAGAAATAAAAGGAACTTGGGATAACAAGATAAGGAGAAAGAAGAAGAGAGCATTCAAGATTTTTATTTTTTTTAATTCTTAGAAATAATGTAAAAGCAACTTCCTCTTCTGTTCATGAATTTGTAACTGGTTCCAGACTGGCCCTCACAGCATTTAAAAGAAAGAAAGAAAGAAAAAAAAAACTATGCAACTGGGAAAATGTATGGAAATCAGATGTTCAACAACTAGAGCACAAAATAGTGATCCCTGAGAAAAGGGAAACATTCAAGGCGAATGAACCACACATTTGACTGAACTTTTCCTTGGAAGCACATCCCAGACTAAGGCATAGAGAGGTGGAGGCCAAGTACAATACAGAGGTTGTACTACCTCTGAGGAAACAGAGATCAGAGTCCAAGTCCACTGAGGCTAGTGGAGTAGGGTGCAAGAGAAGAAGGAGTTATGTAGTGAATGAGCCCTAGAAATATGCATCAAAGTCTCCTTAAGATTTTGGGCAAGTACTAACAGACACTTGAGAAAATGCTCAACATCACTCAGCATCAGGGAAATACAAATCAAAACCACGGTGAGATACCACCTCACACCAGTCAAAATGGCTAAAATCAACAAGTCAGGAAACGACAGATGTTGGCGAGGATGTGGAGAACGGAGAACCCTCCTATACTGTTAGTGGGAATGCAAGCTGGTGCAGCCACTCTGGAAAACAGTATGGAGGTTCCACAAAAAGTTGAAAATAGAACTATCCTACGACCCAGCAATCGTACTACTGGGTATTTACCCTAAAGATACAAAAGTAGTGATCCGCAGGGGCACTCGCAACCGAATATTTATAGCAGCAATGTCCACAATAGCCAAACTATGGAAAGAACCTAGATGTCCATCAACAGATGAATGGATAAAGAAGATGTGGTATACATATACAATGGAATACTATGCAACTATCAAAAGAAACGAAATCTTGCCATTTGCAAAGACATGGATGGAACTAGAGGGTATTCGGCTAAGTGAAATAAGTCAATCAGAGAAAGACAATTATCATATGATCTCTCTGATATCAGGAATTTGAGGGGCAGGGTGAGGGGTTTTTGGGGGGTAGGGAGGGGAAAAAATGAAACAAGATGAGTTCAGGAAGGAGAAAAACCATAAGAGACTCTTAATCTCATGAAACAAACTGAGGGTTACTGGGGGGTGGGAGGGTAGGGATAGGGTGGATGGGTTATGGACATTGGGGAGGGTTTGTGCTATGGTGAGTTCTGTGAAATGCATAAGCCTAATGATTCACAGGCCTGTACCCTTGGGGCAAATAATAATAGTAATAATAATAATAAGGGTGCCTGGGTGGCTCAGTGGGTTGAAGTCTCTGCCTTCAGCTCAGGTCATGATCTCAGGATCCTGGGATGGAGCCCTGTGTCGGGCTCTCTGCTCAGCAGGGAGCCTGCTTCCCCCTCTCCCTCTGCCTGCCTCTCTGCCTACTTATGATCTCTCTCTCTCTGTCAAATGAATAAATAAAATCTTTAAAAATAATAATAATAATAAAGGATATGGGGCAAGTACTAGTAAAAGATAAGATAGTGCCAGGCCTGGCAGAGACCAACTACCAGAAAGCTGAGAACTGAATGGAAATTCTGGAGGTTTGCATAGTCCAAGAGATGATAGAATTCCAGCTGCCGGAGTGGAGAAACTTCACTGAACAGCCTAGACATTCAGTCGAGGTCAGAGAAAGTCTACACGTTAAGCTGTAGAGCAA
The DNA here is from genome assembly GCA_002007465.1 of Ailurus styani. Taxonomy (NCBI): domain Eukaryota; kingdom Metazoa; phylum Chordata; class Mammalia; order Carnivora; family Ailuridae; genus Ailurus; species Ailurus styani. The sequence continues at coordinate 4,154,336 of LNAC01000102.1, read as the reverse complement.
GGACTACTCTGTAACTGCCATAATCACATTTAAAAATGAGCCTTAAAAGTATCAAGTTCATTTGGCAATTAAATTGAGTATAATATTCAGCATGGTGACTATAGTTAACAATATTATATTATATATTTGAGAGTTGCAAAGAGTGAGCCTTAAATGTTCTCATCACAAAAAAAAAGTAGTTGTGTGAAGTGATGGAGGTGTTAACTAATCTTATTGTGATAATCATTTCACGGGCGCCTGGGTGGCTCAGTGGGTTAATGCCTCTGCTTTCGGCTCAGGTCATGATCTCAGGGTCCTGGGATCGAGGCCCGCATCGGGCTCCCTGCTCAGCGGGGAGCCTGCTTCCCCCCTCCTTCTCTCTGCCTGCCTCTCTGCCTACTTGTGATCTCTCTCTGTCAAATAAATAAATAAAATCTTTAAAAAAAAAAAAGATAATCATTTCACAATATACATGTATATCAATTCATTACGTTGTACACCTTAAACTTATACAATGTTATATGTCAACTACATTTCAATAAAGCTGGAAAAAATCTCAATAATAAAAAAGAAAGAGAGAACCAGAGCAAAGTACAGTCAAATTATTGAAAGCCAAGAATAAAAAAACAATCTTAAAAGCAGCCAGAGGAAAAAAACACATTGCATGGAGGGGAAAAATTATAACAATTATCACTGAGTTCTCATAAGAAACATTGCAAGCAGGAAGAAAATAAAATGACATCTTAAATTGCTAAAAGAAAAATAAAACTAGAATTGAATCTACAATTCCATGTTCAGTAGACATAGAAAATATCTTTCAAGGGGCACCTGGCTGGCTTAGTTGGTAAGGCAAGCAACTCTTGATCTTGGAGTTGTAAGTTTGAGCGCCATGTTAGGTGTAGAGATCACTTAAAAATAAAACCTTAAAAAAAAGAAAAGAAAATACTCTTCAAAAATGACAGTAGAAGAGTACACTTAACATTTCGAGCACTGAGTAATATATAGAATTGTTGAGTCATTACATTGTATACCTGAAACTAATATAACATTATACACTCATTATACTTGAATTTTTTAATGGTAGAATAAATACATTTACAGATAAAACCTGGGTTTGCCACCAGAAAATTTATACTATAAGAAATGTTAAAGGAAATTCTTCAGGCTGAAAGAAAATGATATCAAATGGAAACTCAGATCTGCATGAAAGTCACCCAAAATAGCAAATGTATTGTAGAATAGCAGCTGATACTTTTCCAGCACCTAAAATCTTACAGGATTTAACTGAGTTCATCACCCACACCCTATCTGATGATTTTTCAAAATGCTTACAAAAAAAGCAAAATGGGTATTATCACAGTTTTGGTATTTTTTTAAAGATTTTATTTATTTATTTATTTATTTGAGATGGAGAGAGAGCACATGAGAAGTGGGAGAGGGAGAAGCAGGCTCCCCACTGAGCAGGGATCCTAATGTAGGGCTTGATCCCAGGACCTTATGACATGAGCTGAAGACAGACACTTAACTGACTGAGCCACCCATGTGCCCCATGATAGCTATTTATATAGAAATTTAGGCAACATGAATTTAGTTGGCCCAAAAGAAGGATTATTTACCTACTACGAAAGCGCAGTTCAAGCTTTAAAAAAAAAAAAAACTCCTTTTCAATGACAATTCACTAAAAAAAAAACCCTCAAATATTTACCCCCTCTTTTATAATAGGTAAAATTATATTGATTCTAATGCTTTGGAATAGTCATACGTTTTGATCATCTTCTTGAATATAATAGAATCTTTGACTTATTTTGATATATTAAAAATTTGTGTCAAATAATGTCTTTCTGCCTAAAAAAATGAAGGGAGAAAGAAAGAAAGCGAAGAAGGAATAAAGGAAGGAGAAAGCAAGAGAAGGAAATGCTTCAGGGAATACAAATACTTGAGTATAGGTCAGTTTATTCCAAAGCAGATTAGAGAAGGAAGATTTTGCCATCCCGGCCCAGCCTACTGTTCCCTTGCCTATCTTAACAATAAAGCCTCAGTAAATTAGAACTCAAGCAGAAACCACTAGCTAAGAAGAGCTAAAAATGTGTCACTTGCTCAAATGCAGTACTCAATAAAATAAAGCTGTGAAAGATACAAAATGTTATACTACAAGTACTGGAGATTCACTTATCGCCAGAACCTTTGGAGTCATCAGGAGTTTGTTTTCCATGTATCTAATTACTCTATAGTTTTCTTAAAAATGAAATGAAGACCTTAAACTTTCTCTTCCTTTTCTTTCTTTTCCTTCCTTCCTTCCTATTCACTTCCCTTCCCATTCTCTTCCCTTCTCAGTCCTGCCCTGTCTTTTCCCTCCCCTTCTCCATACAGGGTGATGATGAGGTGAAGGGGACATTGTGCAGAGGCCCAACAGCTTCCAGTGCCCATGAAGACAGAGTGCCAAGCAGGGAGTTAAAGTCATGAGGAGGTTCATCAGTGCTGTGTACACTTGCAACAAAATGATGCAGGATGGGGAATATGGGGGGCTGCATGGAGATGGTGGGTGAAGGAGACAGTAAGATTGGGAAATTGATCCAGTGGGAAAATAAATAAATCAATTGAGACCATTAATAATTATACTGAAAATAATGAGAGCCAGATTTCTTACTGTTGGAGAACGTGCTTATATGGAAAGGGAGAAGACCAAAAAGAGCCATGATGTGCTGAATTGGACCTAAATGTATCAGCATGGTTTTAAGATTTTCTTCAGTGGAACCTATGTTCACATTATTCCTTCCTCAGTGGACAATGAGCCAGTTAGCACTTATAATCGTGCCTGTAGAGATCTTACTTATAGTAGAAAAGGGGCAAAATATATTTTTCTTCTTTCTTCATCTTAAAGATCATTGACCAAAATCAAAGACTAAAAGAATACTTTAAGTAAGAACCTCATTAAAAAGAAAAAAAAAGAAAACAAAATGATAAAATACTGTGTTTACTTATATTAAAATTGTCCAGAGAATATATAATTCAATGAAAATATAACTTACCTCAGTGTATGTGTAATGCATGTAATAATACAGTATATATACAATACATGATAAAATATGCTTCACTGTCATGTCATGTTGGCAAATACAATAGGAAGAAGAGCCTACAGATTGAGTGCAAGAAATAAAACCTCAGTGGAATTGAAAACAACATTCTGGCTGACAGTAAAACTGCACAGCTGGTGCCATTTGGGGAATAAAAAGGAAAAATATTTTTAAAGCCTAGTGATTTTTTTAGAAGACTCTCAAAAAAACTCTAGCTTCTTAAAAACATTTTTTTGTGAACTTGAAACCTTATGTTCTCTGTTTTCCTATAGATTTAATAGTTCTAGTCAATATTCCAATAGGATTTTTCATTCAGAAATTGAAAAATATGTTAGTGAAAATCATGTATTATGATTAGGTAAGAGGAGAAAGCAATAAGGAGTGAGGAAGATAGTCTTACCAATAATTCAAATATATTATAATATGAAATGGAGAGCACAAAAACAGACTTCGTTATAAGATTTAATATAAGGAGGGGAGTGCCTGGGTGGCTCAGATGGTTGAGCATCCACCTTCAGCTCAGGTCGTGATCTCTAGGTCCTGGGATCAAGTCCCACATACTGCTCCTGGCTCAATGGGGAGTCTCCTCTCCCCCACTCATGGCTCTCTTGATCTCTCTGTCTCAAATGAGTAAATAAATTCCTAAAAAAAATATTTACTATAAGGAGGCACCTGCCAGTCTCAGTCAGTAGAGCATGTGACTCTTGCTCTCCAGATGGAGCAGAGAGGGGGCAGGGTGAGGCGGGGCAGAAGGGGTAGGGGGTGGTCTGTGAATTCAAGTCTCATGCTGGGCCTGGAGCTTACTTTTAAAAAAGGAGAAGGAGGAGGAGGAGAAGGAGGAGGAGGAAGAGGAGGAGGAGGAGACAATATAAGATAAAGAAGGAATTACAAATCAGTGAGAATGGAGAAAAGAAATAATGGCAATTTGTGAATTTTGAAAAAAGTCAATTTCTATGCACCTCACCCCGTATTCCCAAATAAAATTCAAATAGATTATATATTAGAAACTTTAAAAATCAAAACCAAAGGAGAAAAAGAAAACAAGGGTAAAAATTTGTCAAATGTCTGATGAAACTTATTAAACACATAAGCAACATAGTATTGACAATATAAAAATAATGCCTCTAGAAAGATGAACTGAAATATAAAAGAAAGTAACAAACTAGAAAAAAAAATCAATAGCAAAGATGATCCAAAAAAAGGAGCTATTTCTTAACTTTGCAAAAAGTTCATACAAATCAACAAGAAAACCACAATTGATACAGGCCAGGAATTGTCAAATGAAGGAATAAAATTACCCAATAAAAAGTTAGAAAATGCCCTCATAACTAGTCAAAGAAAAAAAGCAACTTACAAGGCAACATTTTGGGTGCCTGGGTGGCTCAGTGGGTTGAGCCTCTGCCTTCGGCTCGGATCATGATATCAGGGTCCTGGCATGGAGTCCCACATGGGGCTCCCTGCTCAGCAGGGAGCCTGCTTCCTCCTCTCTCTCTGCCTGCCTCTCTGCCTACTTGTGATCTCTCCCTTTCTCTGTAAAATAAATAAATAAAATCTTAAAAAAAAAAAGCAACATTTCTACATAAAAAAACAAGATAATATTTGTGGTAGACTCTTACCTTGGAAGCCTCCACTAAACATGACTTGCTATACTTATGCCCTGTGGAGTCCTCCCTACTTTGACTCTGGCCTCAACCATGTGACTTTCTTTGGCCAATAAGACACTAGCAAGAGTGATACAAGCAAAAGTTTGATAAGGACTTATAGATTGGTACCACTTTTATTGGAACACTCCTTATTGCAAGTCATCTGCCATCCTGGGAAGAAGAAGGAGCTAGACCACTAAATCATTGGAGGCTGTATTGAGACCCTAGAGGATAAAAGGTCACCTTGGACATCCCATACTCTGCTGAAGCCCCAGCTACATAAACCAAATATGAAGAATCTCAGCTATATCGTATAGAATGGAAACCTCCCCCATCAACCCATGGAATTATAATAAATAAAAAATCATTGTTGTTTTAAGTCACTAAATCTTGGAGGGTAATTTGTTACAGAGCAGTAGAAGACTGATATAATTTTTTTGTATATCACCAAAACAAAATTAACAAAAAGATACCATAGATCAAAAGCTTCTGCAAAGCACAAGAAATCACCAAAAAAAATAAAAATGCAACCTACCAAATGAACAAAAATATTTGCAAACTCAAAAGACATTTTAAAAGTCATACAATAGGGTGCCCTGGTGGCTCAGTAGGTTAAAGCCTCTGCTTTCAGCTCAGGTCATGATCTCAGGGTCCTGGGATCGAGGCCTGCATCAGGCTCTCTGCTCAGCAGGGAGCCTGCTTCCTCCTCTCTCTCTCTGCCTGCCTCTCTGCCTATTTGTGATCTCTCTCTCTCTCTCTGTGTCAAATAAATAAATAAAATAAAATCGTTTTTTAAAAATAAATAAAAATAAAAGTCATACAATAGCAAAAACAACAAACAGTCCAATTAAAAATGGGCAGAGGACCTGAATAGAAATTTTTTCGAAGACATATATAGACAGACCACGGGTACATGAAAATGTGCTCAATGGGGCACCTGGGTTGCTTAGTTGGTTAAGCATCCAGCTCTTGATTTTGGCTGAGGTCATGATCTCAGGGTTGTGAGATTGAGTCCCATTATCCACTCCACACTCAGCGTGGAGTCTGCTTGGGGTTCTCTCTTTCTCTGCCCCTTCCCCGGTTCACATGCTCTCTTTCTCTCTCTCAAAAGAAAAAAAAGAAAAGGTGCTCAACATCACGAATCATTAGGGAAATGCAAATCAAAACCACAATGAAATATCACTTTGCCCTGTTAAAAAGGCTATCATTGAAAAGACAAGAAATAAATAAAATTAAATTAATAATAATAATAATAATAAAAGACAAGAAATAACAAGTGGTTGCAAGGATGAAAACAGAACCCTTTTGCATTCTTGGTGAGAATATAAATTGTTTCAGCTACTATGGAAAACAGTATGGTGATTCCTCAAAAAATTAAAAATAGAACAGCAGTCCCATTTCTGGGTATTTATCAGAAGGAAACAAAAACAGTAACTCAAAAAGATATCAGCACTCCCATATTCATTGCAGCCAAAAATGGAAAATAGCCAAAATGGACAAGAGCCAAAAATGGAAAAAATCTAAGTGTCCATCAACAGATGAATGGATGAAGAAGTTGTGATATAGATAGATAGATAAATAGATAGATATGTCTTTATGTCATAGAATATTACTTAGCCATAAAAAAGGAAGAAAAAAGAAAATCCTGCCATTTGCAACAACATGGATGGACCTCGAGGGTATTAGGCTAAGTGAAATAAATCAAACAGAAAAAGACAAATACCATATGATTCCACTTACATGTGGTTTCTAAAAAACAAATGAGCTAAACAAACAAAAAAAACCCCAAGCTCATAGATACAGAGAACATATTGGTGGTTGCCTGGGAGGGGAGAGGGGGCAGCGGCAGGGGAACAAATGAGTGAAAGGGGATAAATGTACAAACTTTCAGTCACAAAATAAGTAAGTTCTACGGATGTAATGCACAGCACAGTCACTATAGTTGATATTGTATTGCATATTTGAAATTTGTTAAAAGAGTAAATCTTAAAAGTTCTCATCAAAAGAAAAAGATTTTTGTAATTATGTCTAGTGACAAATGTTAACTAGATTTATGGTGGTAGTCATCCACAATATATACAAATATTGAATCATTACGTTGTACACCTGAAACTAACATAATGTTACATGTCAATTATATCTCAATAAAAAAATGATAATATATCAATAATGTACCTTTATTCCTATAGAATTTGCTTACCTGTGTTTACCTATTTTGAGTCTGATTCTTTTTTTTTTAAGATTTTATTTATTTATTTATTTGACACAGAGAGGGAGAAGGATCACAAGTAGGCAGGGAGGCAGGCAGAGAGAGGAGGAAGCAGGCTCCCCGTTGAGCAGAGAGCCCGAGGCAGGACTTGATCCCAGGACCCTGAGATCATGACCTGAGCCAAAGGCAGAGGCTTTAACCCACTGAGCCACCCAGGCACCCTGAGTCTGATTCTTAAAACAATGCAAGTACAGTGGTAATTTAAAAGATGTCAAATATGTATCATTAGTCTTCTAAATGTAATTTTTTTTTAAAGTTACCAAAGGGCCACCTGTGTGTCTCAGTAGGTTAAGCGTCTACCTTTGGCTCAGGTCATAATCTTAGGGTCTTGGGATCAAGCCCCACATCAGGGTCCCTGCTCTTCGAGGAATGTTTCTCCCACTCCCTTTGCCTGCCACTCCCCCTGCTTGTGTGCTCTCTCTCTCTCTCTCAAATAAATAAATAAAATCTTAAAAAAAAAAAAGATACCAAAGGTTGGGGGGCCTGGGTCGCTCAGGTGGTTAATCATCTGACTCTTGATCTCAGCTTGGGTCTTAATCTCAGCATTGTGGGTTTGGGCCCCACGTTGGGCTCTACGCTGAGTGTGGAGCCTACTTAAAAAAAAAGAGAGAGAGAGAGAGAGAGAAAAGAAAGAAAGGAAGCTACGAAAGCACTGGAGAGTAAATTGGTACAGTATAACATTGTTAGTAAGTTATTTGGCAATAAATTTCAGTAATTTAAAAAATGTTCATTGAACCCCCTGAACTCAGTAATTTCACTTTATAAATATGTCCACTGCTTTATATATTGAGAAACAAAAACATCTACACCCACATCACTTTACTATTCAGCTATCCTCATTAACATGACTTTATTATTCCATTGTCTTCATCAACATAACTTTATTATTCGAAGAAATTCTTGGAAGATAAGAGTTGGAAATATCTTTATTTTTCATTTCTCACCTATCCTGCAAACACATTTAAAGAAAAATCCAACTGGTCAACTTTTAAATAGAGAAGACCAAACAACTGTTTTCTCTTCTAGTCTCCAAAACCTTAGCCTCAGGTTTTCACCTTGCCTATAGTCCAATCAATCCTAAACCATTATATGATTCTTACCCTGTCTTAGTCAATCCCTCTTATTGAAAGACCCACTTTAAATCGGATCCCGAAAAGCCTTATAAATCCCCCAACCTGCTCTCACCCTTCTGAGATGCTAAGATTCTGTCAAGGTCACGGTCTCTTTTACTGAGGTAAGCAATAAATGGAAATTTGCCTTATCACCAGATTGTGTTGACAGTATTTGGGGGGAACTGGCATTCACCAATATGAAAGCAAAAGATAGAATAATATTCATACTTAGTGTCTAATTAAGGAAAGTTACTGTAGGGGCAGAAAATTTTTCCTTTTCTCCCCTTCTATGGTTCTTTGCCTGGTCTAATAATTAAATTGTCATGAGATAGATTAGCAGGAGAAAAACAAAATACACAGGAGCCCCATAACAATATGAAGACTTGGGTGCCTGGGTGGCTCAGTGGGTTAAAGCCTCTGCCTTCGGCTCAGGTCATGATCTCAGCGTCCTGGGATCGAGGCCCGCATCGGGCTCTCTGCTCAGCAGGGAGCCTGCTTCCTCCTCTCCCTGTCTCTCTGCCTGCCTCTCTGCCTACTTGTAATCTCTCTCTCTGTGTCAAATAAATAAATAAAATCTTAAAAAAAAAAACAATATGAAGACTCAATGGGCAGCCAGTTAATTGAGGTTTATATAACATCCTGCAAAAGGAAAGGGGTATAGATTTGGGGACACGAAGGGGGGTGCCATTCATAGCAAGGCAGAGGAGATGTTTAGAGAACAAAGGCTGCCCTGTCATGCAGATAAGTTTCTTGGACAAAAAAGCATTTCTGGAAATAGCTCTCTTTCTGGTACAGGACCCCTTTCCAAAGTAAATTTAGGCAGTTGACGAGGAGGTAAGAGCTTTTTCTGAATCTGCTGGGTTTTGATTGCTTTTATGTCAAAATGATCCTCATGTTAAAGTGACATATTTTAGGGTGGTAAATTCTGTTCCCCTTCATTAGTAAATAAAATAGGGTATATTATTTCAAAGAAATAGAGAGATATAGAGTAAGTGGAAAATGCTTAGGTTATAAGTTAAGCATAGCAAAATTGTATTTATGATTCCAACTATGGGCTCTATGTAAGCATGTTAAAAAAGGAAGGAAGAGAGGGTGAGAGAGAAAGAGGAAGGAAAGAAAGAGAGAATGAGAAAGACCAAGAGAAAAACAGCTCAGTGTTTCTCTTTGAGTGTTGAAATATAAATTTTTTCTTCTCTTGTTTTCAAATTTTCTTTAATGAAAAAAGTTGTAATAATGAAAATATTTTTCCCGGCTTTGTATTAAAAGTGTACAATGGCTATTATGGTATGTAAATGAGAGAGATGTAATTTGTGCAATGCTCTCTCTTCAGGCTATTAAAGCACATCAAGTTCCTCAAAAGTCAAAATTCAAAGAAACTGGTTAGAAGAGAGACCCTAATTTGTAACTGAGGAAAATGATAGACTAATTCAGGCAGGTATACTTCTTTGGATATAAATAATCACATTACAGATTCTAAAATCAAGGTGGAGGGCGCCTGGGTGGCTCAGTGGGTTAAAGCCTCTGCTTTCGGCTCAGGTCATGATCTCAGGGTCCTGGGATCGAGGCCCGCATTGGGCTCTCTGCTTGGCAGGGAGCCTGCTTCCTCCTCTCCCTATCTCTCTGCCTGCCTCTCTGCCTACTTGTAATCTCTCTCTCTGTGTCAAATAAATAAATAAAATCTTTTAAAAAAATAAAATAAAATAAAATAAAATAAAATAAAATAAAATAAAATCAAGGTGGTTTCCATAATCCCCATAAATAATGGGGGCTCTCTTATTGTCCTATAGATGTGACAAGATTAAAATTATTAACATAAGCATAGTTCTTTCTTTTTCCCACAACTGCTTCCACAAAGCTTTCAGGTACTGCCTACTTAATTAAGCTTTGTACTTCCTCCTTTAGGAATGGAAAAGAAAGATCTGAAAAGAACCACTGTTCTCAGGGCACTGCATGTTTCAGGGAGCACGTGGCATAGTGCTCTAGTAGCAGGAAGAAAATAATTAGAGACTGAAAACATTCTTTTGGAGTAGGAAGTGGATTTCTAGGAATTTCAAAGCACTGAAAATAGGAGTAGACAAGGGATTTAATAAGAGTTCCTGTGAGTTAAGTAATTGGACCCCTTTAAACATCTGAAAGAGGGGCGCCTGGATGGCTCAGTAGGTTAAGCATCTAACTCTTGGTTTCCTCTCGGGTCACGATCTCAGGGTTGTCAGATCGGGCCCCACATAGGGCTCTGTGCTGGGTATGGAGCCTGCGTGGGATTCTCTCTCCCTATCTCCCTCTCCCTCTCTCCAACCACCTCTTTCTATCTCTAACAAAAATAAATAAATAAACTTGGTTAGAAAAAAAAAAATCTGAAAGAGACATGAATCAAGATTGGAATTTCTTGGGCACCTGGGTGGCTCAGTGGGTTAAGCCTCTGCCTTCGGCTCAGATCATGATCTCAGGGGCCGGGGGTCGAGTCCTGACTCCCGCATCAGCTCTCTGCTCAGCAGGGACCCTGCTTCCTCCTCTCTCTGTGCCTGCCTCCCTGCCTACTTGTGATGTCTCTCTCTCTGTCAAATAAATAAATAAAATCTTAAAAAAAAAAAAGAAGATTGGAATTTCTTTTGGAGCTGTATTTTAAATGTAACACCACTCCCACACTGAAGCACATGGGCTTTTTATTGCTTCATTATTGTTATAAACATACATTAAATTCTGAATTAGTAAAACAGTGTAGGTGATTTTTTATATGCATACTAAAAATAGAAAACAGTATTGAAAAGCAACACTGGTTTTTTAACTAGAATTTATACAAAGGAAACTCTACACATGGTAGTTAAGAGTACAGTGGCTGGAAAGGTATGTTTGATAGTGAAGATGACCTCCTTTGTCTGGATCTACCAACAGCATGGATGAAAAAACTCTCCAAATCACCAAACACCCTTTCTGCTCTCATACTTATCAAACAATGTTGTGTGATTTCTTGGTTACTTGAGGCCCAGCAAATGTGTGCTAGATAACAGACATAAGTAATCCAGCTGATGGGAACACTGATCTTTTAAAAATGAATAAAGTGATCTTGTAGTATGCATGTGTGCATGTGTGCATGCACACACACACAGTGGCCCAATATGTGCTTGACTAGAGTAAACCAGTGAATTTGAGAGCTATGATTACAAAAGCTTCAAAATTCTAGAGAAGAGAGAACACCACATCCTATCCTGCGATAATTTACCAGAATTCAGCGCTGGTCAGTATGGGCTAAACATTGCTACACATATATTAAATCAAAATATAACAAAGGAACAAACCTCTGATGCTGTTATGATCATTAAGAAATTACTGAGTATTGATTAAAATTTATAGAGGTGGAATGTTAGTCAATAATAACAAATCCTATTCATGGGTTAGCAAATAGTGAGGTTATTTCTTTGAAGAAATTTCATATATTGGGTGAGGTAGACATCTCCCAACCAAAGCATACTCTTCATACATTGAAAGTTGATTATCTATTGGTATAATCACCCATAAATACTTAAGGAAATAATCACATTAACATTGATCACATCAATCAGTAAAAAAAATCAGTATTGGGGCACCTGGGTGGCTCAGTGGGTTAAGCCTCTGCCTTTGGCTCTGGTCATGATCTCAAGGTCCTGGGATCGAGCCCCACATTGGCCTCTCTGCTCGGCAGGAGCCTGCTTCCCCTTCTCCCTCTGCCTGCCTCTCTACCTACTTGTGATTTCTCTCTCTGTCAAATAAATAAATAAAATCTTTTTTAAAAAATCAGTATTAGTAATAATAATATAAACAGCTTTGTGTCTAAAGACTATTTGGTGTTTCTTTATACATTGGTATGTATATTCTGAATTATCTTAACACATGACACATTACACCATAGATGCAACCATATAAAGGATCTAAAGTTAAGCCATCTAAACAGGTTTTTTTTTAAATACCAAAAGACCTTGTTTTACTACTACAAGCATACCTCGTTTTATTACCCTTCACTTTATTGCAGCTCACAGCTACTGCATTTTTTACAAATTGATGGTTTGTGGCAACGCCGCATAGAACAAATCTGTTGGCAGCACATTTACTACAGCATTTGCTTACTTCATATCTCTGTGTCACATTTCAGTAGTTCTCGCAGTATTTCAAACTTTGTCATCATTATTATATTTGTTATGGTGATCTGTGATCAGTGATCTTTGATGTTAGTATTTTAATTAATAGGAAGACACAAACTGCACCCACATAGACAATTAACTTAATCAATAAACGTGTATATTCTGACTGCTCTACCAACTGGGTGCTCCCCCATCTCTCTCTCTCTCTCCTTGGGCCTCCTTAATCCCTGGAGACACAACAATATTGAAATTAGTCCAATTAATAACCCTACAATGGCCTCTAAGTGTTCAAGTGAATCTCACCTCTCTCACATTAAATCAAAAGCTAGAAATGATTAAGCTTAGTGAGGAAGGCATGTCAAAAGCTAAGCCTCTTGTGCCAATTAGCCAAGTAGTAAATGCAAAGGAAAAGTTCTTGAAGGAAATTAAAAATATTATTCCAGTGAACAAATGAATAATAAGGAAGCAAAATAGCAATATGACTCCTTACTGACAATACACCTGGTCACCCAAAAGCTTTGATGGAAAAGTACAGTGAGATTCATGTTGTTTTCCTGCCTAATATAACATCCATTCTGCAGCCCATGGATAAAGGAGTCATTTGAACTCTCAAGTCTTATTATTTAAGAAATACATTTCTTGGGATATCTGGGGGCTCAGTTGTTAAGCATCTGCCTTCAGCTCAGGTCATGATCCAGGGTTTTGGGATTAAGTCCTGCATCAGGCTCCTTTCTCAGAAGGAAGCCTGCTTCTCCCTCTCTACGTGCCACTCCCCCAATCATGCTTGCTCTCTCTCTCTCTGACAAATAAAGAAATACAATCTAAAAAAAAAATAAAGCCTAAATCCAGCAGAAGAGAAACAATAAAGATTAAAGCAGAAATCAATGATACAGAAATTTAAAAAAATTTTTTAAAGTAGAACAGATCAAAAAACTAGAAGCTTATTCTTTGAAAGAATAAGATCAATAAACTCCTAGGCAGACTTATCAAAAAGAAAAGAGAAAGGACCCAAATAAATAAAATCATGAATGAAAGAGATCACAGCCAACACCAAAGAAATACAAACAATTGTAAGAGAATATTATGAGTAATTATATGCCAATGAATTAGGCAATCTGGAAGAAACAGATGCATTCCTAGAGATATACAAGCTATCGAAACTGAAACAAGAAAAAGTAGAAAACCTGAAAAGACCTATAACCAGCAAAGAAATTGAAGCAGTAATCAAAAATCTCCCAAAAAACAAGAGCTCAGGACCAGATGGCCTCCCAGCAGAATCCTACAAAATATTAAAAAAGAATTAATACCTATTCTTCTGAAACTGTTTTGAAAAATAGAAATGGAAGGAAAAATTTCCAAACTCATTCTATGAGGCCAGCATTATCTTAATTCCAAAATCAAAGACCCCCACTAAAAAAGAGAATTACATATCCCTGATGAATGTGGATGCAAAAATTCTCACCAAGATACTAGCTAAAAGGATCCAACGGTACATTAAAAGGATTGTTCACCATGATCAAATAGGATTTATTCCTGTGCTGCAAGGGTGGTTCAACATCTACAAATCAATCAATGTGATACACCACATTAGTAAAAGAAAGAACAAGGACCATGTGATTCTCTCAATAGATGCAGTGAAAGCATTTAACAAAACACAATATCTTTTCTTGATAAAAACACTCCATCAGGGCGCCTGGGTGGCTCAGTGGGTTAAAGCCTCTGCTTTCGGCTCAGGTCATGATCTCAGGGTCCTGGGATCGAGGCCCACATCGGGCTCTCTGCTCAGCAGGGAGCCTGCTTCCCCCTCTCTCTCTGCCTGCCTCTCTGCCTCCTTGTGATCTCTCTCCCGCTGTGAAATAAATAAATAAATAAATAAATCTTAAAAAAAAAAAAAAAAAACACTCCATCATGTAGGGATAAAGGGATCATACCTCAATATCATAAAAGCCATATATGATAAACCTACAGCAAATATCCTCAATGGGGAAAAACTGAGAGCTTTTCCCCTAAGGTCAGGAGAATGACAGGGATATCTATTCTCACCACTGTTGTTCAACATAGTATTAGAAATCCTAGCCTTAGCAATCAGACAAGAAAAAGAAAGAAAAGGCATCCAAATTGGCAAAGAAGCCACTTTTATTCTTCACAGGCAACATGATACTCTATGTAGAAAACCCAAGAGACTCCACTCAAAAATTGCTAGAACTGATACAGGAATTCAGCAAAGTCCCAGGATATGAAATCAATTCACAGACATCAGTCTCATCTATGCACTAAAAATCAGGCCAAAGAAAGAGAAATCAAGGAATTGATTCCATTTAAAATTGCACCAAAAACCATAACATACCTAGGAATAAACCTAACCAAAGAGGTAAAGGATCTGTACTCTGAAAACTATAGAACACTTATGAAAGAAATTGAGGAAGACACAGAGAAATGGAAAATATTCTATGCTCATGGATTGGAAGAACAAATATTGTTAAAATGTCTATGCTACCCAAAGCAATCTACACATTCAAAGCAATCCCTGTCAAAAACCATCAGCATATTCCACAGAGCTGAACAAACAATCTTAAAATTGTTATAGAACGAGAAAAGACCCTGAATAGCCAAAGGAATGTTAAAAAGAAAACCAAAGCTGGGGGCATCATAATGCCGAATTTCAAGATGCATTACAAAACTGCAATCATTAAGATGGTTAAAAACATCACAAACACAGGAAAGAATATCCAATGGAAAAAAGACAGTCTCTTCAACAAATGGTGTTGGGAAAATTGGACATCTACATGCTGAAGAATGAAACTGGGCCACTTTCTTACACCATACACAACAGTAAACTCAAAATGGATGAAAGACCTATGTATGAGACAGGGAGCCATCAAAATCCTAGAGGAGAACACAGGAGCAACCTCTTTGACCTTGGCTGCAGCAACTCCTTGCCAGACACGTATCCAAAGGCAAGAGGAACAAAACCAAAGATGAACTACGGGGAGGTCATCAAGATAAAAACCTTTTACACAGCAAAGGAAACAGTCAACAAAACTAAAAGGCAACCTATGGAATGGAAGAAGTTATTTGCAAACATCTTATCAGATAAAGGTCTTAGTATTTGAAATCTATAAAGAACTATCAAACTCAACACCCCAAAACCAAAAAATCCAGTCGAGAAATGGGCAGGAGACATGAACAGACATCTCTGCAAAGATGACATCCAAATGGTCAACAGACACATGAAAAAATGCTCCACATCACTTGGCATCAGTAAAATACAAATCTGTGAAAGATGTAAGCCTGATGATTCACAGACCTGTACCCCTTGGGCAAATAATAAAAATAAAATTAAAAAAAAAAGAAAAGACTATANATTCACAGACCTGTACCCCTTGGGCAAATAATAAAAATAAAATTAAAAAAAAAAAGAAAAGACTATAAAAAAAATACAAATCAAAACCACAAAATGAGATACCACCTCACACTGGTCAGAATAGCTAAAATTAACAACTCAGGAAACAACAGATGTTGGTGAGGATGGAGAGAAAGGGAGACCCTCTTACACTGTTGGTGGGAATGCAAACTAGTGTAGTCACTCTGGAAAACAGTATGGGGGTTCCTCAAAAGTTAAAAATAGAGCTATTCTATGACTCAGCAATTGCACTAGTAGGTATTTATCCAAAGGATACAAACATAGTGATTCAAAGGGGCACATGCTCCTCAATGTTTATAGCAGCCATGTCCACAATAGCCAAACTATGGAAAGAGCCCAGATGTCCATCGACTGAAGAATGGATAAAGAAGATGTGGTATATATAGACAATGGAATATTACTCAGCCATCAAGAAATGAAATCTTGCCATTTGCAATGAAATGGTTGGCACTAGAGGGTATTATGCTAAGTGAAATAAGTCAGTCAGAGAAAGACAAATACTGTATGATTTCACTCATATGTGGAATTTAAGAAATAAGAGAGATGAACATAGGGGAAGGGAAACAAAAATAAAATAGGATGAAAATAGAGTGGAAGGCAAACCATAAGAGACACCAAACTTTAAGAAACAAACTGGAGGCTGCTGGAGAGGCGCTCTGTGGGGGGTTGGGGTAATTAGGTGATGGGCATTAGGGAGGGCCCTTGATGTAATGAGCACCGGATACATACAATTATATTCAATTGACAAATCACTAAATTCTACCCCTGAAACTAATAATACAGTATATGTTAACTACACTGAATTTAAAGTAAAGAATTTTTTAAAAAGAACCATTGTGATACATAGAAACAGATCAAAATATCAACAATGACAGGATTTTGGATGAAATTCCCTCAAGGATGACTATGAGTGGTTCAAGACTTCAGTGGAGGAAGTAACTGTAGATGTGGCAGAAATAGCAAGAGAGCTAGAATTAAAGATGTGACTGAACTGCAGCAATCTCATGATCAAATTCAAATGGATGGGGAGTTGCTTCATATAGATGAGGAAAGAAAGTGGATTCTTTTTTTTTTTTAAAGATTTTATTTATTTATTTTACAGAGAGATTACAAGTAGGCAGAGAGGCAGGCAAAGAGAGAGGAGGAAGCAGGCTCCCCGCTAAGCAGAGAGCCACATGCGGGGCTCAATCCCAGGACCCTGAGATCATGACCTGAGCCGAAGGCAGAGGCTTTAACCCACTGAGTCACCCAGGTGCCCAAGAAAGTGGATTCTTGAGATGGAATCTATTCCTGGTGAAGATGCTGTGAAGATTATTGAAATGACAACAAAGTATTTAGATTATGACATAAACTTAGCTGAAAAAGTAGCTGCAGGGTTTGAGAAGATTGATTCTAATTCTGAAAAGTTCTACTGTGTATAAGAAGATATCAAACAGCATTGCATACTACAGAACAAGTGTCCATGAAAGGAGAAGTTAATCCATATGGCAAATTTATTGTGGTCTTATTTTAAGAAATTGCCACAGCCAACTCATCATTCAGCAGCCACCAGCCTCATCAGTTAGCAGTGGTCAACATCAAGCAAGACCTTCCACAAGCAAATGATTCCAAGTAGCGTACTGAAAGCTCAGATGATGGTTAGCACTTTTTAGTAATAAGGTATTTTTAACTAAGATATGTATATTTTTTAGATATAACGCTATTGCACATTCAATAAATTACAGCATAGTGTAAGCAGAACTTTTATATGTACTAGGAAACCAAAAATTTCATTTGACTTGCTTTATTGCAATATTCACTCTACCGTGGTGGTCTGGAACTGAACCCCCATTATCTCCAAGGTATGCCTATATGTCATCTCTAATATTCTGGCATGGATATAGGAAAATTTCCTAAGGGATTCCAGCATTTTTGTGCATTTAAAGCTCATGGGTTGCAAGTAAGAAGTACGGCTGATTTTTCTTTAAAACAAAGACTGAATTATAATAAATACCATATAAACATATAAATACAAATATACATACTAGAAGTCAGATGGGAGGCTAGTTAGTACTTGAAGTCAGAATAATACTGCATCATGTTTTAGGATTCCTCTGAGTTTGTTTCATGAACACACCACATATTTAAAATAATTTTGTGATCAGGAGTTTAATTTCAGTGACTAGAGGTTAAAATTACATTAAAAAGTTTAGGAATATCTGAAAAATATAAAACTACGTACTGAGTTTGTCTTGGTCATGCTGAGTAGCAGAGGAAACATGATCTAAGTAGCTGCATATTAGATATTACAATCTCATCTTTATTAACATCAAGATTACTTTTTAAAAAGTGGGTATTTAGATTCTACTGTTATCCCAATGCTAGAATCTTTGGTTCATCAATTTAGATGAAAAACTACTCATTAAATATCTTTTTTTTTTATTTGCCCAGGAGTACAGGTCTGTGAATCATCAGGCTTACACCTTTCACGGCACTCCATTAAATATTTTCTAAACATAGAAAATACTATACTGTGACACATAAAGAGATCTTTAAAAATATTTCATGTCCTTGAGGAATGTACTATTTGATTCCAAATTGCAGCAATTTGATGTCAGTTGAGTGTATCTTCCTTGTTTTTATTATACTTTCAGAAGAAAAGCTGGATTTCTAAATAAAATATGTCTTCATTTTAGCATTCACTGTGTCAATAGTTGAGATCGTGATGATTAAAAAATATTAAAGATAAGTATTCTTGGAATGATTACTCTATGGTAAAACTGACATATGAGAGTTTTTAATTAAAATAGAGGCATATTAAAATATTTTTTAAAATATAGACACAAATTTTTGGAATACAGCAGAAGAAGTACTAAGAGGGAAACTGATAGCAATAAAGGCCTACCTCAAAAAACAAGCAAAATCTTAGGGGCGCCCAGGTGACTCAGTTGGTTAAGCAACGGCCTTCAGCTCAGGTCATGATCCTGGAGTCCCGGGATCAAGTCCTGCATTGGGCTCCCAGCTCCATCAGAGTCTGCTTCTCCCTCTGACCTTCTCCTCTCTCACTCTCTCTCTCTCTCTCTCTCTCAAATAAATAAATAAAAATCTAAAAAAAAAACCAAGCAAAATCTCAAATAAACAATTTAACTTTACACCTAAAGGAACTAGAAAAAGAGGAATAAACAAAGCCCAAAGTTGGTAGAAGAAAAGAAATAATAAAGATCAGAGCAGAAATAAATGAAATACAGAGTAAAAAACAATGGGAAAGATCTAAGAGGAGCACCGGGGATGGCTCAGTTGGTAGAACATGTGCCTCTTGATCTCAGGGTTGTGAGTTCAAGCCCCAAATTGGGTATGGAGCCTGTTAAAAAAGTAAAATAAAATAAAATAATGATTAATGAAATTAAGAGCTGGTTCTTTGAAAAGATAAACAAAATTGATAAAATTTTAGTCAGAGTCATCAGGAGGAAAAGAGGGAACAAATAGAAGCAGAAGTGAAAGAGGAGAAGTGACAACTGACACCACAGAAATACAAAGGATTATAAAAGACTACCCATATATGCTAACAAACTGACAACTTAGAAGAAACTGATGAATTCCTAGAAATATAAAGTCTTCTGAGACTGAATCAGGAAAAAGTAAAAAATCTGAACAGACCAATTACTAGTAATAAAATTGAATCAGTAACCAAAAAACTCCCAGCAAACAAAAGTCTAAGACCAGATATATTCACAGATGAATTCTACCAAATATTTAAAGAAAAGTTAATGCCTACTTTCCTCAAACTATTCCTGCCCCCCAAAAATAAAATGGAAGGAAAGCTTCTTTGTTTTTCTTTTTAAGATTTTATTTATTTATTTGACAGAGAAAGAGACACAGAGAGAGGGGAACATAAGCAGGAGGAGTGGGAGAGGGAGAAGCAGGCTCCCACTGAGCAGGGAGCCCAACATGGGACTCCATCCCAGAATCCTGGGATCATGACCTGAGCTGAAGGCGAATGCTAAGGACTGAGTCACCCAGGCACCCCTAGAAGGAAGGCTTCTAAATACAATCTGTGTGGAGTGCCAGAGTGGCTTAGTCAGTTACGCATCTGTCTTTGGTCAGGTTATGATCTCGAGGTCCTGGGATGGAGCCTGACACAGGGCTCTCTGCTCAGCAGGGGAAGTCTGCTTCTCCCTCTGTGCCACC
This sequence comes from Ailurus styani, assembly GCA_002007465.1. Lineage (NCBI taxonomy): Eukaryota > Metazoa > Chordata > Mammalia > Carnivora > Ailuridae > Ailurus > Ailurus styani. The sequence continues at coordinate 4,134,553 of LNAC01000102.1, read as the reverse complement.
CCTCCCAACTCAAGCTCACTCACACTCTCTCTCTCACAAAAAATAAATGAAATCTTTAAAAATACATACATACATGCAATCTATGAGGCCAGCATTACCATGATATCAAACCAGAAAAACACATTAAAAAAATTACAGGTCAATATCCCTGATGAACATAGATGCAAAACTCTCCAACAAAATATTAACAAACCTCATTCAACAATACGTTCATTAAAAGGATCATTCAGAGGTGCCTGGGTGGCTCAGTCGGTTAAGTGTCTGAATTCTTGGTTTCAGCTCAGGTCGTGATCTCAGGGTTCTGAAATCTAGCCCTTTGTGGGGCTTTGTGCTTAACTGGGTGTCTGCTTAAGATTCTTTCCCTCTCCCTCTGCCTCTCCCCACCCCACCCCCCACGGTCATGTGCACGCTCTCTCCCTCTCAAATAAATCTTTTTTAAAAAAGGATCATTCAAAAAAAATAATGATCATTCATCACAATTCAGTGGGATTTTGTGCAAGAATGGTTCAATATTCACAAATCAATCATTTATATATCACATCAACAAAATGAAGGATAAAAATATATGATTATCTCAATAGATGCAGAATAAACATTTGATAAAATTCAACATCAAAAAAGTGGATGTAGAGGATAAAAAATTTCAACACAATAAAAGACATATATGACAAACCCATAGCTAACATCATAATCAATGGTGAAAAACTGAGAGCTTTTCATCTAAGATCAAGAAGACAAGAATGTCCACTCTCATCACTAATAATCAACATAGTACTGGAAGTTCTAGCCACAGCAATCAGACAACAAAAAGAAATGAAAGGCATCCAAATTGGTAAGGAAGAAGTTAAACTGTCACTATTTGCAGATAATATGATACTATATATAGAAAACCCTAAAAAGTTCACCAAAAAACTAATAAATGAATTCAGTCAAGTTACAGAGTACAAAATTAATATACAGAAGTTGATTGTGTTTCTATACACTAATAGTGAAGTAGCAGAAAGAGAAATTAAGAAAACAATTCCAGTTACAATGGCACAAAAAGAATGAAACAGAGGAATAAAATTAACCAAGAAGATGAAAGACCTATACCCTGAAAACTATAAAACACTGATGAAAGAAATTAAACACTACACAATGTATACTGTATAATGTATATAAATGTTGAATCACTATGTTGTACATCTATAATCCATATAACATGTCAACTACACTTAAAAAATTCCTTTTTCCAATATGCACAAAAATAAGTAAATAGGTAAACTACATACATGATAATAATGTTACTGGGCTGTTTTCTTAGGTGTTTGAGTATTCTTTCCTGCTTTGTCAAAGATCAGTTGACCATACAGTTGAGGGTACATTTCTGGGTTCTCTATTCTGTTCCATTGATCTACGTGTCTATTTTTGTGCCAGTACCATACTGTTTTGATTACTACCACTTACTTCATAGTAGATCTTGAATTCTGGGATTGTGATACCTCCGGTTTTGTTTTTCTTCTGCAGATTGTTTTGGCTATTTGGGGTCTTTTGTGGTTCCATACAAATTTTAGGATTATTTGCTCTAGTTCTATGAAAAATGTTGTTGATATTTTGAGACAGATTATATTAAATCTGTAGATTGCTTTGTTAGAATGGACATTTTATTATTTTTTAAGATTTAATTTATTTATTTGACAGAGAGATAGAGATCACATGTAGGCAGGAGGCAGGCAGAGAGAGAGAGGAGGAAGCAGGAGGAAGAGGAGGAAGCTTCCTGCTCAGCTGCCCGATGCGGGCCTCGATCCCAGGACCCTGAGATCATGACCTGAGTCGAAGGCTGAGGCTTTAACCCACTGAGCCACCCAGGCACCCAACAACCTTCTTTTGTATGACTTTTATAGGACTTATATTCTTTTAAATTTTTCTTTTTTTTTTTTAAAGATTTTATTTATTTATTTGACACAGAGAGAGAGATTACAAGTAGGCAGAGAGGCAGGCAGAGAGACAGGGAGAGGAGGAAGCAGGCTCCCTGCTGAGCAGAGAGCCCGATGCGGGCCTCGATCCCAGGACGCTGAGATCATGACCTGAGCCGAAGGCAGAGGCTTTAACTCACTGAGCCACCCAGGCGCCCAGGACTTATATTCTTAAAAACTGTTTATTCCTTCTGTACTTCCATTTCAGTTATCTCCTACCTTAATCCATGTACTTATTCTACATGGTGTAGTCATAAAGAGGACTAGTCTTTCACAGTCTTACCAAGTAGCCAACTGAACTGTAGGCCAAGATTCTTTTTCTCCCCTTATGGTATTATTGCAGAAAATTTTACATTATCACAGCAATTTAAAAAAATTCTTATGATATGAGCCCACATATTCCTAGTTCATAAATGATGTACCAGACAGCTTCTAAATCCAGACACCAAAGGCAGCCTAACCTAAACATATGACTTAAAACAAATAGATCAGAGATGCCTGGGTGGCTCACTTGGTTAAGTGTCTGCCTTTGGCCCAGGTCATAATCCCATAAATCCCTGGGATTGAGTCCCACATTGGGGTCCTTGCTCAGTGGGGAAACTGCTTCTCCCTCTGTCTGCCACTTCCCCTGCTTTTGCTCTTTCTCTTTCTTTCCAACAAATAAATAAATAAAATCTTTTTATTTTATTTTATTTATTTCACAGAGGGAGAGAGATCACAAGGAGGCAGAGAGGCAGGCAGAGAGAGGGGAAAGCAGGCTCCCCGCTGAGCAGGGAGCCCGATGCGGGCCTCAATCCCAGGACCCTGAGATCATGACCTGAGCCGAAAGCAGAGGCTTTAACCCACTGAGCCACCCAGGCGCCCAAATCTTTTTTTCTTAAAAAAAGATTTTATTTATTTATTTGACAGATAGAGATCACAAGTAGGCAGAGAGGCAGGCAGAGAAGGAGAGGAGGAAGCAGGCCCCCTGCTGAGCAGAGAGCCTGATGCGGGCCTCAATCCCAGGACCCTGAGATCATGACCTGAGCCGAAGGCAGAGGCTTTAACCCACTGAGCCACCCAGGCACCCTAAATAAATAAAATAAAAAACACAAAAAACAACCAAATAGATCAGTTATTTAAAATTGTTCACAAGTCAGCCGATTTAGTCATCACAGTAATAAGGAAATAGCATCAACTTTCTGTTCCCCTATTCTTCCATGCCTAGCCTCAGGGTAGCCTGCTCTCCCAGTCCAGAGTCTCCCCTTTTGGTAGATATGACTGGCTACTGACACGGTGTTAATGGCTCCCTAGGACCATGGCTTGTCCATAAGTCATCCAGAAAGCCCTCTCTGGGGAAGGGGCTAGGGAAGCAAGCTAGGGTCTCAGCAGTAGTGTTTGCACCTCTAGTTCAGATTTTATATAATGCTCCCTAGCCTGTTCCTGTCTATCAGAAATGGAATTTGTCCTACACTGCCAAGTTTGTTACATAAGAGGCAAGGGACTTTGTATAGTGAAGACCCATTCGTACAACCAAATACCTAAATGCTTTATCTTGCTTAGGATCACAAATTTCAGTAACACATAGGAAGAAAAGTACTTTCATGGGCATGAGATGCTGAACAATACAAAATATTCTCTAATTCACTATAAAATACATTCCAATCCAAAACATTACTAAATTATGACTTTTTCCCAAGAGGAAAAATGTTCTTTAAGTAATTCCTCATTAAAGGCCTGACATCTCCTTCCGAGTCTCCACAAATGAAACAATTTCATAAGAACCTAAACCTCCAATTTGTCACATTATGGGTAATTACTGGTATCTATTTTTAATCGTATTATACTGTTTGCTTTTCTAATACTTTGAAAGCAAGGTTGCAATACATGCCTCTATTATAGGCTTAATGTAGTCACCATGTAAATTCTATACCTTTAATAAACCAAGCTTTGCAATATTATGTTTTCACAATATTAAGTCAAATCTAAATTTCCATAATTATTTTCTAAAGGTATTAAATGACATAATTCAAGACAGCTATTGACTTTTGGGTAAAACCACATGAAAGTACCAACATCTGACCATTTTTAACTTATAAAACCAGCAACTTCATTTGATTCCACCTAATTCCATGGTGGTTTCAAGAATAATGTACACAAACCAAATACTAATCATCATAACAGAGAAATAGTAGAGGAATCAACTGCAACTACCTAGAATTGTCATAACTGATACATAAAATAGTTTTCCCACTTCCAAGATTATAGAATTTGTATGGTTTTCATACCTAAATTTTAAACCGTTAAGGATGGGCAAGGCCTGACAGATGAGGATAAATATACAAACTGGGAAAATCTACAATGACCATATTTTTATTTCAAGAAAAGACATATTTTTTAAAAAGAAAATGGTAAGATAACACGGTTAAACTTTGGAAACTCAAGAAAGATGTCGAAAAAACATAGATTTAGGGCAAATCTCTTGGGTTGAACTGCAATTTGCTTTTAATTTTTTTAACCATGGCTGCTTTCCAGATAAGTACAAACAGATCTATTTCACTGGTTTAAATAGCTGTAAAGCACTTCATTAAATAAATGCTCTATGATGTATTTCATCATTTCTTTATCCTTGTAATATATTTTTCAGTTTTTATTTTATTATGTCTGTGTAATTGGAAAATCACTGTGTCCCCTTTACACTAGGGGGGTGGGCAAAGGTTTGATAAATTTTGAGGTCGTCAAAGCATCTTCTTGAAAAATACAACTTAGAAGATAGCCAACATTTGTTTTAGACTATGTTCTTGAGGAATAAAAGAATCAGAGAAAGAAAAACAGTAAGAAACATACATATACACATACTTAAACAGATGTGTAGATGGAGAAAGAGAAAGTGATTATTTCATATGTTTATAGTANCCTGTCTATCAGAAATGGAATTTGTCCTACACTGCCAAGTTTGTTACATAAGAGGCAAGGGACTTTGTATAGTGAAGACCCATTCGTACAACCAAATACCTAAATGCTTTATCTTGCTTAGGATCACAAATTTCAGTAACACATAGGAAGAAAAGTACTTTCATGGGCATGAGATGCTGAACAATACAAAATATTCTCTAATTCACTATAAAATACATTCCAATCCAAAACATTACTAAATTATGACTTTTTCCCAAGAGGAAAAATGTTCTTTAAGTAATTCCTCATTAAAGGCCTGACATCTCCTTCCGAGTCTCCACAAATGAAACAATTTCATAAGAACCTAAACCTCCAATTTGTCACATTATGGGTAATTACTGGTATCTATTTTTAATCGTATTATACTGTTTGCTTTTCTAATACTTTGAAAGCAAGGTTGCAATACATGCCTCTATTATAGGCTTAATGTAGTCACCATGTAAATTCTATACCTTTAATAAACCAAGCTTTGCAATATTATGTTTTCACAATATTAAGTCAAATCTAAATTTCCATAATTATTTTCTAAAGGTATTAAATGACATAATTCAAGACAGCTATTGACTTTTGGGTAAAACCACATGAAAGTACCAACATCTGACCATTTTTAACTTATAAAACCAGCAACTTCATTTGATTCCACCTAATTCCATGGTGGTTTCAAGAATAATGTACACAAACCAAATACTAATCATCATAACAGAGAAATAGTAGAGGAATCAACTGCAACTACCTAGAATTGTCATAACTGATACATAAAATAGTTTTCCCACTTCCAAGATTATAGAATTTGTATGGTTTTCATACCTAAATTTTAAACCGTTAAGGATGGGCAAGGCCTGACAGATGAGGATAAATATACAAACTGGGAAAATCTACAATGACCATATTTTTATTTCAAGAAAAGACATATTTTTAAAAAAGAAAATGGTAAGATAACACGGTTAAACTTTGGAAACTCAAGAAAGATGTCGAAAAAACATAGATTTAGGGCAAATCTCTTGGGTTGAACTGCAATTTGCTTTTAATTTTTTTAATTAACCATGGCTGCTTTCCANAAAAACATAGATTTAGGGCAAATCTCTTGGGTTGAACTGCAATTTGCTTTTAATTTTTTTAACCATGGCTGCTTTCCAGATAAGTACAAACAGATCTATTTCACTGGTTTAAATAGCTGTAAAGCACTTCATTAAATAAATGCTCTATGATGTATTTCATCATTTCTTTATCCTTGTAATATATTTTTCAGTTTTTATTTTATTATGTCTGTGTAATTGGAAAATCACTGTGTCCCCTTTACACTAGGGGGGTGGGCAAAGGTTTGATAAATTTTGAGGTCGTCAAAGCATCTTCTTGAAAAATACAACTTAGAAGATAGCCAACATTTGTTTTAGACTATGTTCTTGAGGAATAAAAGAATCAGAGAAAGAAAAACAGTAAGAAACATACATATACACATACTTAAACAGATGTGTAGATGGAGAAAGAGAAAGTGATTATTTCATATGTTTATAGTAAGACAATATTAAGAATCTGAGTTAGGAAGCTAGTTATGAGATTTTTATTTATTTATTTATTATTATTTTTAATTTACTTGACAGAGAGAGAGATCACAAGTAGGCAGAGAGGCAGGCAGAGAGAGAGGAGGAAGCAGGCTCCCTGCTGAGCAGAGAGCCCGATGCAGCCTCGATCCCAGGACCCTGAGATCATGACCTGAGCCGAAGGCAGAGGCTTTAACCCAGTGAGCCACCCAGGCACTCTAAAATGAGATTTTTAATCTCATAATGTGAAGGTGTTTAAAGTGCAAAACTCTGAGTGCAAGCTCTTACTTTTTTTGTGCTTTAAGGATTTAAGTTTGCTATCTTGTTCAAGAGATGAAGCAGTTTAAATTGCAAAGTGAAGTTAATGAAAAATGAAAAATCCCAATCAGCTTTAGTTGGAAGTCAGCATTACAGCACAGCACTTTCAGAAAATTATGTTGCAAGCTGTTACTGTATTTCTTTTGCCGTTATTAACTGGAGACAAGAACTGAGTGATAAAGAGCCAGAAAGAAGGCCACCAGCAGACTTTAAAAAACAGGGTAAATACAATAGTGAAGATCTAGGTAAATATAGTTCTTTACCATTTTTATGCATTATTTCATGTTTAAAATTTTGCTTCTAGGCCAATGATTATATTCTACCTTTGGGATCACTACCATATGATAATGGAAATAAGGAAGCATGAACTTTGGAGTCTAGATGGATGTGGGGTCAAATTCCAGCTCTATACTTATCTAGCTGAGTCATCTTGGAAAAGTTATTTAAACTTTTAGGTCTGAGTTTCCACTTCTAAAACAAAAATAACATAGATGTTGTTAGTATATGTTAGTAAATGTTGGTTAGGATATGTAGTTAATATACCTAGCAAATCATATTGAGGGCACTACCTTAGCATAAATGAAACACTTAGATTACATCACTCCAAACATTGGTTCTCAAAATGTGGTTGTCAGAACAGCACATTCCCATTACCTTTGAGCTTATTAGAAATGAAAATTCATGGACCTCACTCAGACTTACTGAATGAGATGGTCTGAGACGGAGCCCAGGAAATTGTTTTACAACCTCTCCAGTTGAATCTTGTGCATGTTCAAGTTGGAGAACCACTGCCTCAGAATTCAGTTAGACATGATTTTCATGTGATAATTTCCACTAAAGAACATTAAAGGATCCAGAAGTCATGTACATGGCCGACTTGTTTATTAGGCACAGGAAGCACAGAGCCTGTGGCCTATGATACTTTTAAAGGCTTATAAAAAATGTTTTAATGTTATTTCTTTTAAAATCAGAAGAAAAAATAACATAATGATAATTAACATATAATAATGCATCAGCCTGGATTGTCTCTTTAGATCAGAGCAGTTTAAAAAAAAAAACAAAACTAAGTTTTTAAATTTTTATCAAAAATATAGTTTCATATATAGCACTATAAATCTGACTTTCAAAATCTTTAATGTATTTCTTGGGATGCCTGGGTGGCTCAGTCGTTTAAGCTTCTACCTTCAGCTCAGGTCATGATCCCAGGGTCCTGGGATTGAGTCTCGCATCAGGCTCCTTACTCAGTGGGGAGCCTGCTTCCCCCTCTGCCTGCCACTCCTCCTGCTTGCTTGTGTGTGTGCTCTCTCTCTCTCTCTCTGACAAATAAATAAAACCTTTAAAAATCTTTAAGTATTTATTGTGGAAGGAGGGTCCCAAGAAAGCAAAAGTGCCTAGGATACTGGAAAGTCATAATTCAACCCCAGTCACCTGAAAACTTCACTGTTCATTTATTAATGTTGATAATGAAACTATCTAGTAGGAGCTATTACAAGAAATCTGTGATATTCTGAGGATATATTCACTGACAATTTAAAAAATATTAGTTTGAGCTTCACTTAATCAAGAATTTAAAAATTTAAACATTAAAATTTTAGCTAATAAACTACCTGCTGAAGTTCTAAGAAAAAAATCTGCCACATGGAATAGGGACAAAAAGCATGGACTAAAATAGAACTGAAAACAATAAAGGAGCTTCATATGAAGCATGGTAGCATTAAACAAGAGCAAAAATAAGATAAGTTGAAAGTGAAGTAGGATATCGTAATGTAGAAATTATGTTAAAACGGAAACTTGAAACATACTTATAACAGAAATGTATATATATTATTTTCATATAAGACTCACTGTTCATTTTGTCTGACACAAATGCACTTAGCCCTTCAAAACCATCAACCAGACAGAATTTGCAGAACCTGCTATTGTCTTCTGAAACTTGTAGTTAGTCATGGACTATGTACTGCATTTTTTAGTGCTTGAAAGAACAAGATTGAGTATTGTGTTTTCAAAGAAACATATGTATTTAAACTGGGCTGCTATTTTATTAAGTATTAAGCTCTACCAGCCTAAAATATGAATCACTTTATTCAAGTACAGTTGATCTTGAACCAGGCATGGGTTAGGGGAATCCAAGCCCCATGCAATGGAAAATCTGCATATAACTTTTGATTCCCCAAAACCTTAACTAACAGCCTACAGTTGCCTGAAGCCTTGCTGATAACATAGTCAATTAACATATATTTTGTATGTTACATGTATTATATACTGTATTCTTACAATAAGCTAGACAAAAGGAAATATGATTTAAAAATCATAAGAAAAGAATCATATGAAAGGGAAAATACACTTATAGTACTGTAACTGTATTGAAAAAATTCCACATTATTTTAAGTGGATACATGCAATTCAAACCCAACTTGGTCAAGGGTAAACTATAGTTTTATATGCAACATCATCTTAAATCTGACTAAAATAGAGGAAAGGCCAGCCCTGATACAAAAGAAGAATTTGTAGCCATATACAGAGAGGAAGCTTTGTTATTATGTATCCATTACCAACTCAAGTCCTCCTTCTGTCAGTTCCTGTCCTCCTTGAAAGTTGCTTCAGCATTTTAATCTTCAAAGCCAAGACCTAGGTTCACATCTGGATTACTGATACTTTTCAGGGTATTTATCATAGATTTCTACCATAATGTTAGGTAGAGCAAAGATGTTTTCTGGACTTCTAAGAAGACTGAATTAGATGGTTTCTAAGGAATCCAGGTTCTAGAATTCTATGATTCTGAATTTTCCTTGGCAAAGATTATTTTAAAGATGCTGTTTTCATTTGTTTATTTATTCAGTAAATATGTATTAACCTACTGGTGCAAGACTCAGACAAAAAGTACATTGAGGATGGAGGATAAAACAGTTGAAAGGCTCTAGAGTAGAAAAGAAGATAAAGTATTTGTGGAACTGAAAGAAATACAAAATGGTTGGAGCTTAACCAAAAAGGTGAAAATGCTATTAAAATGAGGCTCTTGAAGTAGGGAGGGCCCAGTAGTAGATCAAGTAAGGATTTAGGATTTTTTCCTAGGAGCAACAGGAAACCTTTGAATGGTTTAAATGGGAAGGTGCTTTGATTTTTTTTTTTTTAAGGATCATTGTAGCTTTTGTGTGAGAAATGGATTAGATCCATTCCATGTTTGAATGGAATGGAATGGCCTGTTTGAAGCTGTTGTTACAGTAGTATGGCTGAGAGGTGATCGTGGCTAAGACTAGGGTGGGCTCACTGGAATTGGAAAAAATGTAAATAGAGTCAAGATATATTCAAGGACATAGATTTAATTTAAAAAGCAAGTCAAGAGTGATTCATAGATTTCTAGTTTGTGAAATTGGGTGGATGGCAACACTTCGTACTGAGCAAGAACCCCAGCAGAGGAGTAGCTTTGGGGAGGGTCTCATGCTCTTGTATCCTTCCAAAGGATCTTGTAATCATTCTTAATTCTGTTTTCCTCTGAATTCTGTTTGCACAGGATGATTTCGTAGCCTTGCAGATGTTGGTCGTTTGGTCATCGCCATTGACCACTGTGGCTGGAGATGGGATGTTTGCATTTCTGAGTTTGGAAGAGTAGGTCCAGGGTTCCACACTTGGTAGTGGGTGACCAGACTAAGTGAGTAAAAAGACACTGGAGAAGATGGGGCATTAGAATTAGAATTAGATCTGTGGGTGGCAGGACCCTGCTTTGTTTTGTTTTTCCTTTTTTCTAAATTTTCTTTAATGAAATAATTAGAAAAAATAAAGTAGCTTATTATATCCACTATAATTACCCATGCATTCAAATTTAAAAGTCTCACTTTTCTCCATTTTATCTTTTTATCTTTTATGCCAGAATTAAATTGTCTAGTATGACAACAAGTTAGCTTACATCTCAATAATATTTGCTAAATGTAAACAAGAAAGACACTCTAGACTTTTAATAAAAATTTACTAACTCGGGCACCTGGGTGGCTCAGTGGGTTAAAGCCTCTGCCTTCGGCTCAGGTCATGATCTCAGGGTCCTGGGATCGAGGCCCGCAT